>CAUYPK010058143.1:0-15845 GCA_963574355.1 Loris lydekkerianus | reverse complement strand
GATACCCTTGATGGCCTTTTCTTCCCTAATTGCAATGGCTAAAACTTCCATTACAATGTTAAAGAGCAATGGAGACAATGGGCAACCTTGCCTGGTTCCTGATCTAAGTGGAAATGATTTCAATTTAACTCCATTGAATACAATATTGGCTGTGGGTTTGCTGTAGATGGCCTCTATTAGTTTCAGAAATGTCCCTTCTATACCACTTTTCTTAAGTGTTCTGATCATGAAGGGATGCTGGATATTATCAAAAGCTTTTTCTGCATCAATTGAAAGAATCATATGGTCCTTATCATGATGTATAACATTGTTTGGTTTTCTCTAGATTGAGAGTTTTCTTAGAAAAGAGAAGGAGGAAGATTTTTAGAATGATAGAAATATTTATTATCTTAACTGGGTTTTAGTGGATGTGTATATTTGTCAAAGCTCATTAAAGTATATGTTTTTAAAATATTGAATGTTTACATGTGAATTATGCCATTTTTAAAAAAAAATAGAAAATCTAAAAATTAAATGTGATAGTATTATATACAATTGTTTTATTAGTAGTGGAACAAAATAAATTTTGAAAACTGTCATGGGGCAAGTTTATGATTTTGCCTTGTTTGGGTAAATAGCTCTTCACCAGTCTCTTTCATTTTGTATGTATTTGTCCTTTGTTCTAGACAACCTTTTCAAAAAGATTTCTGATATTTTTGACCTCATGTAGCTCATTTAGGTTACTACTCAATTTGGCCCATAACTTCAAACAAAATAATGCTTATAAGGCTAGAAAAAACATGTCATTTTGATAATGTTTTATAAATCAAATGTTTAACAGGTATAGCTTAAATTACTGTTGTTAACATGCAACTTTTGTGAGGGGACAGGTGATGGTGTATGATAGTCTACTATAAGGTGCACAAGAGGTGAAAGACACCTTTATAAATATGTAATGACATAAAACCATTACCATAATTATAATGAATGCAAAATACTTTGGAAGAATACTTTGGACATAGAAGATTACAATGAAAATAATTTAAATAATGTGTTTATTTTCTGCTTTAAATGTGAATCTTTGTATAATTTCAATATCTAATTCTTACTTAATGTCAATTGTATTCCATTATGTAGAGGGAGCTAAAAATATATACTCATTTTCAGAAAGGAAAAAAAAAAAAAACTATTAAAGTTGTAATAATATTACCAGTAACAAAAGATGAATACAAGTCACATTTGAGCAACTCTTGTTATTGCAGAAATAAAATGTGACACAAGTATTATAATTTAATACAGTTTTTTCCTTTCTTAAAATGTGTGTACATTTTTGGCACCCTCTATATACATATTTATCATACATGTATAAAGTTTAATAATTATGAGAATGATGACTATTATTTTATTTCATATGATTAATGTAAATGCATATATATTATAATGAATCCTTATAACAGCCTGGTTATTGTCCTCTCCAATTCTTGTGTCACACAACAGAGCCTCAGAGATGTTAGAATCTCACAGCTAGCAAGTGTCAGACTGAAGGGTTTCATAGAAGTCGATTTAATTTCAAAGCCTGCAGTTTTTTTTTTATCACTTCATACTGCCTTTCTAGCAGTAAAAATAAGAGTGCTAAAGATCAATAATTTAAAATAAAAATCTGCAAACTCACTCTTGGTAACTGTTTACAAAATTCCTTTTGTATTTAGATATTAATTCTCACCATAAGAAATAGAAAACTGATTTCCTGTATGTCACACTCTTTATCAGTGTCTCTCTATATTTAGCTCCTTCTTTCACATTGAAAGTTGCATTACCAAACAATTGACTGTCTGGTTCAGAATCCCATCTGAATTCAATGTTGTTCATACAAACATATACATTAATAAGAATTTAATCTCTGAGAGTTTCTACCAAGTCTATAGCTATTTCTTTATACACTGGCTACCTCCAAATTAGTAAAAACAGAACATTGAATAATGATAGCAGCAGCCTTGTTATATTTTT
Source organism: Loris lydekkerianus (assembly GCA_963574355.1). Classification (NCBI taxonomy): domain Eukaryota; kingdom Metazoa; phylum Chordata; class Mammalia; order Primates; family Lorisidae; genus Loris; species Loris lydekkerianus. The sequence continues at coordinate 13,859 of CAUYPK010058143.1, read as the reverse complement.
TCCTCCAGTAAATCTATAGTGAGAAATAAAAGGAAAAGAAAAACAGGCAGACTTACTATGAAGTTAATGAAAGTCAAACTCCAGGGTTCTTCACTTGTACAAGTACCTTCAAAGTTCTGTCTGGTTATAGTAAATTTATATCCTTTCTCTTAAAGAGTCTTGTCAAGATTCTGTAAGTTTCATATTCCCCAAAATCTATATTCTTTCCTGAAAATTTTTGATATGAATATTCCTAGCTCATAGTCATATCAAAATACAAGATCAACATAAAGAAAAAGAAAGATAATGGAAAGAAGTGTAATACAAAAGACAAAGCGATAAAGGGCAAAATGATTGAGTTGGTTTAAAAAAAGGAAAAGTTTAAGGGTAATCAAGAAATCTCTTGAAAAGACTGAGAAAAAGAAAGAATGAGCATGGGATTAGAGACTATAGAAATATTTGTTTCCTCTTTCACTCAAGAGCATTTATTTGCAATAAAATTTCCACATTAATCCTCTAAAAGATTGACCTGAAATATATTCAAATTTCAATTTGTTATGGAAAATATTGTAAAACTTTGAGAGGTGTGTACCTTTCTATTAAATATAATTCTTTCACACATACTCAGAAGCTAAATCTCAGTGTATACATCAAGGACACATTATGCATAAATAGAAAAATAGAATAGGTCAGGTAATGCTAGAGAAATAGTCTTCAAAAAGATTCAGTCTTCTGATCTCCACTCATTTGTGAACAAAGTCTTGACTCTTCTCATTTCTGAAGTGCATTGTTTTCTTGCTGCATACACTCAAAGGGATTCTTTTGTTGTTTTTCCTGATGCTGGAATAATTGAAAATAAAAGAACAGAATTATTTCCTTTTGCCTAAACATACTCTTTTGATTTGCTCTGATTTGTGGTAAGGTTTTGTTTCTGGTGTTACTTTTTAATGATACTTGTTTATTTCTTGCATACTTTATCTCAGCTGTCATTGTATCTTTCCCCAATTTTACCAAATATTGAAGTTATTCAGAAAAAGCACAAGTAGAAATGTGCAAAATTGTAATGAATATCATTTGACTCAATTATAGATGTCTTCAACACTAGAAAAAATGCAGTGTTTCATTTTTCTCAACTGAAAGTTTTCATACTGTTTCAAACTCTCACTGAAGTAAAAAGTCACATTTCAAAGCAAAAGAGAAAAAGATTCAAATGGGAAAGGAGTCCCTAATTTAGTAAGGGACTTAATCAGAAGAGGAAAGAAAGTCACAAAGTTTCTCTGTCTGTTCATGAGATATAGAACTATGGTCTCCAAACCCAGGAGCCACAGACAAGTACCAATTCAAGGCCTGTTAGGAACTAGGCCAGATTTAGTCACTGTATGAGCTCCTCCTCCTGACCCAATCTTCCTACCCTTGTCCATGGAAAAGTTGACTACCATGAAACCAGTCACTGGTGCCAAATATGATGGGGACCAATGATATAAAGGATTTGGAAGAGTAGGGAAAATTTATAAGCACAGCAAAGGGAAGATTAATTTCACTCCAAAAATGTAGAAAGTAATTTAAGCAAATAAACATAAAGAAGAAATTTCTTACAAAGAATTTAAAATCACTTTATGGAATAATTTATTAAAAATGTATTTTTATAGCAATGTATAGATCGGGATGTTCTTATGTATTTTCAGCCTTCTTCCTGGTGTCTGGCGCAGTTTCTTTTGTCGTGGTTTCTTCTGTGTGTGTGTGGAAGGGGGAGGTAGGTGTGGGTTTGAGTAGAAGAGAGGAGTGAAGGGAATGTTTAGGGTAGAAAATCAGATTGTATAAATATGTAATTATAAAGAAGCTGATATTTCTACATAAATAAAATATTTTGGATATTTTATATCACTCCATTATTCACTTCACATAAATGTTAATGTGTTACACTATGGGAATATTAAGGTTCATTTTAATAATTTGTCCAACATCACACAGTGAAGTGGTTTAGAAATAGTGCTATTAATCCAGGGTGTTTTGATATCAATTTCTGTGTTTCTTCTTCTTACTAACTATAGCTCATTAACAGTACACTTTTATACTCCAACAGAAATAAAAGAGAAGCAGCATTTTTTAATGGGCAGACATTTATTAATAACATCCACCTCACACATCTTTCTATCCTTCTTTCACCTATTTATTCAGTAAATATTGTTTTGCCTCTAATTATGTACTGGGATCTTGGAAAATAATGTTAAACTAAGAAGAGAAGAGATCCACTGTGGTTTGAATATTTAAGAGACACAATTTTGATTATTATTCTTCATGATTATAAACCTGTCTAAATAAGAAAGCAAATGTTAAATTCTAAATAGAATATAGACTTTGATTAGAAGCACAGTTAAGTTCTAATCAGCTTGCCTTTTAACCCATTTCCTTATAATTGCTTGCAGACTGCTCTTTAGCTCTTTTCCTTATATTAATGATTGTCTACTGCCTATAAATTATGTAGACCCTGTCACAAAGCACTAGCTTTCCTCAATTGTTTCTATAATATGACAGCTTTAATGTTGAGAAACCTCAAGTCTCTCCTTGAGATGTCTTCCAAACCCCAGCTTTCCGTAGGTCTGGTGATGCCAGCCAGTCTGAAGACCCTCCAAGGTACTGATTCAGCACAAGAATGCAATTTTCACATCTCCATGATCCCACTTCCTCCATGCCTCAACTGATCAGTGGCCCCAGCATCTCATTCTCTCACCCACCAAAGTGCCCTTAAAAACCTTAGTTCAAGACCCTTTGAGGATGTGGATTTGAAGTTCTCACCCACCTCCTCACTTGGGTCCCATCTGATTATGAAATTCTTTCTCTGTTGCAACATCCACTGTTTTGGCGTATTTGTCTGTTACTGGGCAATGGGCAAGAACCTGGTGTACTTATAACACCCCCATTCAAGAGGGGGCACTGCTCTACAATCAAAGGAAAGAATGAATGTTCAGACAGGCCTAGAAGAATCTAGGTAAACAGGCTTTGTGGGTTTTTCCGCTCAGTCTATTAGCATACTTTTTTAATGCAATAATATTTCTACATGATGGTGTATACTTTGTTGAACCTAAGTATAGAAATGAACAATTCCACCCATATCTTTGGGCCTACATGCTGAAGGGTCCCATGTATACACATTAAATTAATTTGTATGTTTTTTCTTCATTCGATTGACATCTTGTCAGTGATTTTTTTTAGCCAACTTTCAGAGGACCAAGGGGAATTGGGCTTCATCAGTGTAAGGAAGTTAGAAGTGGGCTAACATGAAGTGTCTTATTAAGCTTTCTATGTTTTTACCTGAGTTAAAAGTAGGTGAAAAATATAGGGAAGCTATCAATGATTGATCAAGTTCTGACCATTCTGAGCTGATTGCCTCAGAAATTGCATTTTGGCTTTCCATGCAGGTTGCTGCTGAGGTTGTGGGTCAGGGCTACACTGTTATAGATGGTTTGGCCATTGTCTTTTTTCCTTCTCTTGGGTCATGTTCTTTATTCTTAGCAATGAGGGAAATCACAAATCTTTTTCTGTCCTATTGTTCCACATGTAAGACAACAGATAATTACATTTGGATTCACCATTGGCCCATAATTCTTGTCCCATACTCCAATACTTCAACATGTCTCTAGAAACAGTGTATTCCCATGACCTGCCACTGATAAATGACTGAGCAATGACAGGACAAAGGTGCAGGAAATGGCCTGGACAACAAAAGACCTCCTCCTGTAGGTAAGGGCTGGCAAATACTATAAGAAATATACGGGTATTTTTAAGCATTAAAAGTAAAAATGGAATAAAGAACACTAATCAATTCTTTTTTACTCAGTCTTTCTTCCTGAATTTCTTGAAGAATATATGCCTTTAATATTAAAAAAAAAAAAAAAAAAAAAAAAAAAAACACATAGTGTTCTCTGGACCACAAGGAGAGAGCAAAAACTAAAATAAATGAGGTGTTCAACATAAGTGGGAAGATGTCTGGTTCGGACATTTGAAGTGGAAGAAAATCAGAGAGGAGGTAGGCTCTGGATATGTTCAAAATAATCACTCAATTTGGAGCACACTGTGATAGAAGTGGTATAGTGATAGCATTATAGAGACAGTAGGAGAAGACAACTTGAAGCTAGAAAGAAATCATGCTATGTATTACTCTGAGTGTCTGGAGTTTATTAAATAAGTGACAAGTGATCTTCACTGATATATGTCTTGTAACAATGTGTAATGACAAAATAATCCCACTGGGGAGACGGACATGCAGGATCTTGTATGCCAGGACAACACAGGCTAAAGCAAGGATATAAAAAATAGAAATACTCCTATAAGAACAGCATCAGTGCAATTTCACATTTATACAAGCCAAAATGCAGGACGGTAGTTGTATGTAGGAGATCTCTGCAGAAGGCAGAGTATGTTGTAAAGGAGATACAGAGTGTGAAGTTTTCAAGATCATATGAATACTTAATCATATAAGGGGTAAAAAAGGCAAATTATGACTTGTGTACAGAAAAACATGACAAAATAAGATGAACTGCAGTACAACAATAGCAGAAAATGTATAATCGCAACCAAAATGTAATTAAATGTTAGAAGTACCACATTAATTCCTAAAATTTATGTTAAGGTTAATTGATTCATCCAAATATAGGAAAATGTATAATATGCTTCACATAAACACATTCATGCTACTATGTGTTAAGTTATTCCCTGACGCTAGAGTTATAGGAATTTCTCTGTAACAATTTTCAGATCTCAGGGAATTGAGAGTGGGTGTAGATGATACTAGGAAGCTTGTCAGAGCAAATCAGCAGATTGACAAGTATACTCATATTATTTGTAGTAAGTCTCTCTGGAAAATTTGTTTTAGTTAAGTCATAAGTATAATGTATTCATAATGTTTTATTTCAAATTAGTTTATTTTGTCTTCAACTTCAGTGTTGAGTGGCTCTTCCTTTAGCTCTATAGAAACATAATGCCTATTTAGCTCTTCTCTTTCCATCACGGTTTTTAGATACCAAATTAGAAGAATGTTTTATTGCCAAAAGCTTATTCACTATACCATGTATTATTTGAACTGTCATGGAGCCTAATAGCACAGTGGAACCTCTGTGAGTTTACCACCCATGGAACTGTACCAACCTGGTCAACATTTGGGAGGTGTTCAACATAAGGAACCAGGCCTACCTTACTGACACTCATGTGTGGTGCCTGTCTGGTCTGTGAAAATTGGGTTACTTTAAGGATGTGGTCAATGTAGAGTTGTGGTCAACTATGGAGGTTCCACCATATTTTTCTTTAACATATTTTAGGAAAACATGATAATAAGCTTGGTTTAGAGTGTGGAATGAAAAAACCAAAGAACAAAGATAGCTTAAATTTGTAAGATATACATTAGCTTTGTTCTGGAGAGAGGAAAAATGTCATGTCGTGAGGCCACGGGCAGCTTGGGTAATAGCAAAGATGCATAGGTAGAAAGAGTAGACCTCTTTTTCTTGGAGGCCACAATAGTCCTGGGAAAATTGAATCCACAAATGATCAAAGAAGTTAAAGGGAACGTCAGGTGAAAATTAAAACAACATAAAATTTTGAAAAATTTTAGAACATATTAGAGGTCTTATTCCACAATAGTTTAAGAGGATGATATGATTTAGTGAATGGAAAAGTTTTCTCAGGAAAATTGACTGACCACAAGATAATTGATGACATGGACAACGTGCTGTCAGTATTTGCTTATCCCATATGCCTAGTAGAGTATCTTATATATAATAATTCTTCAATAAGTTTTTGAAGTGATATCCTTATGAAAATAATTCAATAAACTTACTCAGATTTATGTTGTATTGTACAAGAAATAAGTTATGCACAAAAATGTGAATCAGTCTATTATTCTGCGTTTCCTCTTATAGTAATATGAAAGCATATTAAGCTATTACATATATTCTCCACTAAAACATATTAATGGATATTTAATTTCAAAATAATAATGGCCTCTATTTAATTAACACTAAAATGTGCTAGGTATTTATTGCACCAAGTTCTCTACATATATTATGTCATTTATTTTTCACAAGAATTCTATAAAATAGGCACTATTTTTATAACAAGTTTAGAAAATATAGAACTAAAGATAACAGCAAAGGATTAATTTACTGAGGATCCAGAACTTATACTCAAGCACCCATCAAGACATTGACTTCATATTCAAAATTCTAAGCCAGTTTAGGACACACTTCCATATTTCTCACATAGCTAGTACCATATAAAATGCAATAAAGTTTTAGCAATTTGCTCAAATCACACAGCTGGTAAGTGATAGAAATAAACTTAGATTTTGACATAACATGTAAAATATCAGAACTAATCAGATTTGGCATAAGTATTAACATTTATAGGAATGATACTCCAATCATAAACAACTATAAAACCAGATTAAAATATTGAGTGATTACTTTCAGACATTGGTAAACAATCAATGTAGGATTGTGACCCATGAGATAAAAGAAACAAATACAACTTTATGATTGCTCCAGATTACAGTCTGGTCAGTTTCCAAGCCACAGTGTAGGAGACTTGAAACCAAATGGAGCCCAGCAAACCTTATTGACTTGATAAGAGAGATATTAATCAATGTTCATGGGGATTGAGGAAGCTGAAATTTTAATGGTAGAATACTGAAGAGGAGGGAAACTTATCTTTGGATAAGATAATCAAAAGTTGGGTAGGGGGGAACCCACTGAATTCATACAAATATGAGAATAGTTTGTGTTTCCACCATGCAAAGGGCAGAGACCTCAAAATAAAGAAGACTTTGTATAGAGACCTCTGGAAGATAATTATCATTATCTTCTAATTATATCTTCACTAATTATATATAAATTAGTGATATTTAAATAATTTTAGAATAAAAACTACTATACTGGACCTTCTTTAGCAAAAATTAAAATCAAGTCCTGAAAGGATTATACTCATTATAAGTAACTTAACTCTGCTAAAAGAAAGTTAAATGCTCTTTAAAGAAAGGCAACAGAATCTATTATGCAACAAGATAAAATTCAGAATTCCAGGCATCTAATCAAAAATTGCCAATCATGAAAAGATGTAAAAAAAAAAGATCTATTGATCAATAAATAAATAATCCCAGAAATGAGTGAGATGTTTGAATTAGCAGACTAAGACCTTAAAATAGCGATTATAATTATGTTACATATGCTGAAGAATGTAAAGGTATTAACAATGAACATGATAAAGATAGAGAAATGGAAGACATAAAAAATTCAAAAATAAAATTTCTAAAATTAAAATCTGTTTATCTGTATATAAATTATATATATATTAAAATCTGTAAATCTGTATATCTATATCTGATCATGTGATCTATCTACCTATCTATCATCTATCTATTGTCTGAATAGTAAAGACAAAATAAAATCCCCCTAAAATACAGAGAATGGTTGTAGTCTATGAAAAACCTACAATAAATATAAAGACACAGGTTATAAATAAAAAGATATAAAAACTACATACATGGTAATCAAAAGAAAAGAGTAGTGTCTATGTTATTATGAGAACAATTATAGATAAAGAAAAATACTGTTGATTTTTGAACAACACAAGTTTAATATGAAGTTTTACTTAAATAGGGATTTTTTTTTTCTGCCACTGACACCCCTTGACACAGCAAGACCAACCCCACCTTTTTTCCTTCTCCTTAGCCTGCTCCATGTGAAGACTTCAGGGTAAAGATATGTGTGATGATTCATTTCCACTTAATGAATAATAAATATATTTTCTCTTATGATTTTCTTAACATTTTTCCTCTAGGTTACTTTGTTATAAAAATATGGTATGTCATACATATAACATACAAAATATATGTTGACTGTGTTATTGGTACGGTGGTCAACAGTAAGGCTATTGTTGAAAATAGTTAATAGTTAAATTTTGAGGGAGTCAAAAGCTATACACGGATTTAGCACGTCTACCTCTGCGTTGTTCAAGAGTCAATTGTATTTCATAACAAAAGGGGTTAAATTATCAAGAGGATGTAATTTTAAATGTGGATACATACAACTGCAGAGTTCAAAAACTATGAAGCAGGGCAGTACCTGTGTCTCAGTGAGTAGGGTGCAGGTCCCATATACTGGAGGTGGAGGGTTCAAACCTGGCCCCAGCCAAAAACTGCAAAAAAAAAAAAAAAAAAAAAAAAAAAAAGAAAAGGCTAAAAGATGGTGGGACTGAAAGCTTGGGCGGCGCCTGTGGCTCAAAGGAGTAGAGCACCAGCCTCATATACTGGAGGTGGTGGGTTCAAACCTGGCCCCAGCCAAAAATTGCAAAAAACAAACAAAAAAACAAACAAACAACAATAAAAAAACTATGACGTTAAATGACACAGAACTAAAAAATAATAATAATACCACAGGTACAGTTGGAGACTTCAGCATTTTTTCCTTGATAATTGATAAAACATATCTACAGAAAATCAGTAAGGACATGGAATATTTGAAACTCCTACAAACTATCTTGATATAACTGACGTTTATAGAACACTTCACATGACACAGCAGAATACACATTATTTTCAAGAGCACTTGGAGCATCTATTATGATAGAACATATGCTGGGATGGGAAATATTTCTCGCCAAAATTAATTGTGCTGTAATTGTTCAATGTTGTATAAAAAAAATACATTGTTGCCCTTACCTCTTCCTGTGCATAAACAAATTGAAATTAATTCTACAATTTAATGTTAGAGATGAAACAATAAAACTTCAAGAAGAAAATAGGAGAAAATGTGAATAGCGTTAGGCAGCAATTTCTTAAGAAAATAAACACATAAATCATAAAAGAAAAAAAAGTTTTGCTCTTCAAAAAAACATAAAAAATATTGATAAGCAAATAAAAAGGGAATCCAAAGACTGGGAAAAAGTATTTAGAAAGACGTATCTCATAAAGAATTTTTATCTAGAATATTTAAAAGCACTCTTATAGATCATTAATAAGAACACAATCAAACCAATTAAAATGAGGAAAAGATTTGGACAAACATTGAAACAAAGAACCTATATGACATCCAATAAGAATTATTATGCATTCTGAAAATGCAAATTAAAATCATAATGAAATACCACCATCACCCATTTTTTAGCAGTCTCACTCTTGGGTATTTACCCAAGAGAATTCAAAACTCATGTCTATGAAAAACCCCTTATATGTGAATATTCATAAGGCTTTGTTCACAGTAGCCAAAACCTTGCAACTATTCAAAAATGCAACAACTGCACAAATATATTGTGGTTTATTCGAACAATGGGATATAGCTCAACAATAAAGAGCAACAAAATGCTAATACATTAGTTTGGATAAATTGAAAATGCATTATGCTAAGTGCAAGAACTCAGACACCAAATATCACATTCTATAGGATTCCATTTGCATAAAATTATAGAAAAAGGCAAAACTATAATGAAAGAAAGAAAACAAGTGGTTGCCAAGGACCAGGAGTGGAGCAAGAAGATTGACTACGAAGGGCGACAAAGTAACTCCAATAATGGAGATATTCTGCATCTTGATTGTGGTAGTGATTATATAACTTTATTACATTTGTCAAAAATCTTAATCGTGCATTTAAACTTGGTGGAATTTATTGTATGTAAATAATAATAAGGCTGAGTTTTTTAAAAAAAAAAATCATATCCCCCTCCCCTAAAAGTCAAAATTATAAAAGAAAAAAAAAAAAAAAAAAAAAAAACTATTTGGAGCTGAAGTGTTTGAGTTTGCCAGTCATTACTTATGTGATCTTAGAGAAATGACATACCCTCTTCTTGTTATCTATACCAAGAGAGTCATGATATCTCCCTTATAGGGTGATAGTCTAACTAAGAAAAAGCACGTAGATGCTGAGGACAAAGTGCTCAGTGAATTTTTACTTTTCTCATCTGTTGCTCCTAATTTCACCACCACGCTAATAGTGACATTGATCAGGTCATTAAAATTATATTTACTCTTTTTTCAACTTTAAAAATGTCATTATTGCATGGATCTCCATGCTCTTTCAAGCTTTCTGATCAGGCATCCTCAAACTTTTTAAACAGGGGGCCAGTTCACTGTCCCTCAGACCGTAGGAGAGCTGGACTGTAGTTTAAAAAGAAAACTATGAACAAATTCCTATGCACACTGCATATTTATTTTGAAGTTAAAAAACAAAACGGAAACAAATACAATCACACTGCCTCATGTGGCCTGCAGGCCGCAGTTTGAGGACCCCTGCTAAAGTCTATAAAAGACATAGTTTTGGAGGGCAGGGTTTGGCACTCTATTAGAAGACATCTTTTGCAGAATTGAGTCAGGGAAGGTTTCTAAAAGAAGCAACCGAAACAAATTTATGTTTATATAATAAATCAACTTATTTTATTTGACAAAACTCTTAGGATGGCACATATTAAGTATTTGTACTTTCATATTAAGCCAACTGCGTTTTACCATGGAGATATACTAAACAAATAAATGAGTTTTATCAAAATCCATTGTCTTGACAGTTTGTCAACAGCACATACTGTTTGTATAACTTTGTTTTTATTTCTGATAAATCATGTGAAATTGTCTTCCAAGATTGATAAAAGCATTTCAATTTATTTAATGTAGTGAGTTTATTAGGCCTACAAGTTTCTCTTGATGTAGACTATTTAGAACAGCACATTCAGGAGCTTGTATCTGATCAGTATTTTCCCTTAGATACTTCATTGCCCCCTCCACTTCATGATGCAGTCCTTGGTAATGTAGCAATACTAAACTAGCTGGAAGGCTACACATATCAGAAAGTAGACTCTTAGCAGATAGTTGGCAGAATTACTTGTTTTTTTTTTTTTTATTCAGTATAGTTATATTAAAGTGATTTATAGTGGAATGAATTAGAATCTAATGGTGAAATGGCTGAGGACTCAGGAATTACCTGAGCTACTGTACAGAATTAAAGTGGAAATTCCATTCTCTGAAAATTCTGTCAAAAAAAAAATCTTTCACTTTCTGCAGGGAAATAAAAAAATATACATGACAAGCTCAACCAACTTAAAGTTCTTACATATAAATTATATATTTTCTTGTCATAATAAAACACAGTCCTTGCTTTCAAATCTCTTGCAAAAATATATCAAGATTAATTTCAATTAATAAAATTTCCTGACATTTTCTTGGATTCTGCCTATGAAAATTCCTGATGATTGATTACATGTTTAATAAACAATATATATTGCAGCTGTCATGTTTTTGCTAAAACTCGATTTCCCTTCTGGTAATTGTGTGAAGGGAGAGGAGCATGATTACACTTCTTGTCAGCATTTTCTTGAAAGGTGTTTTATCTAAAGACAGCCAAGCCTAATTCATTCACAGGCCTGCAGCCAATATAAATGCTTGGGGGTACTGGTGGCTGTCATCATGCCCCTACCTCATTAAGGATGTAAAACTCACATGGTTGCTCACCCTCAGGACTTCGGAGACTTTCTGAATCTGAAATCAAGGCTCTCTGGCCACTGAGCGCATATGTTTTATCTTGAGTTTTCCCATTTTTTTTTTTTTTTTCTGCGCTTTGAGGAAATATCCTCCACCTGAGGGTAATGATCCTTCAATAATGGAGTTGTAACACAAGAGACGAGACTTTTCCTTCCATTCAAAGGTTTCCATTATTCATCATATAAATGGGAGAGCATAGAGATACTTCTGCCATGTTTGATTCTATGTGACAGCAAAATCGCAGTTCAGATTCAGCTCTCCCATCTTCAAGAAATTGAGCGATTAATTTTAATGAGTAAATCATTTAGAAATCAGTTATTAAGTACCCACTGTATACATTTGGTTTTCTAGCAGATTAATTACTTCAGTGAAAGTTCAGTCAAAGAAGGATATAACTAAAGGCACTTAAAGCAATTATAGAGTAATTATAGAGTAATTCAAGATAGAAAACACAATCGTTGTGTAAATTTCACATAATTAATTTAAAGAAAAAATAGAGCATTTTAATTTTTCTTTGTGAACTTATCTGATATGTGCACAAACCACTACTGGGGAGAATAGGGAATACGGTGTGTGTTTATAATACAGTTGAAACCTTTGGTATTCACATTTGGTGAAACTTTTAGTTTTGCAGTTCTTGCCTCTAGCTCTTCTTAAGATTGAATCCCATTTAATTGTCTTCATGAAGGCAAAGAAGATAAATTTCTTGTGGTTAATTTTAGCTCCTTCTTCTGATATCTGAGGCAGTGCCCTCTACCCACCCTGTTGTAGCTGGTATTGCTAAAGTGTTGTGGGTTTTTTTTGTCTTGGTTAGGGTTTATTGGTTCTTCTGGGATGAAGTCGCTTCACTAGAACTCCCACTAACTTACACACGCACGAGGGTTCGTCAGAGCATCCATATTGCCCTTATATTAATTTCAGAGTCCAGTTTTCTCTTCTGCTGAGGGGTCACCTCTCATTGCTTTCATGAACCCCATACCAAGCCAATTGCCCCACACTATAATGTCCTAACCAGATGAGGACCAAAGATAGTTTTAAAAAGATAAACTTGGGAACCCCATTCTAGTGGGGACTGATACACAAAACCTCTGATGATTAAAATACCTGTGAAATATTTATAGCTCCAAACTGGCAACAGGATTATAAGACAAAGAGCAGAGAAGACATTGAAATAAGACCAAAGTACAATTTCATTAACTGTATCTGCAAGAGGAGTGAATTGAGAAGCATCGTTTTATGAACTAGAACAAGAGAGATGACCCTAAAATGATATTAACCTGAATCCAAGATTCCAAGCTTCAGTGACCAGAATAATGTTATTTTTTTCCTCCCAGGGAGACAAAATATTGAAACAATCTTAAGCCTCCCCATCTCTCCTTCTTTCATCTACATCCTCTTCCAGAATTAATCAAAATGAGTAGAAAAAATATCAATTAATCTCAAAAGGAAGTCATAATGGAGAAACTGAAGAACATAAAAGATATGGCATAAAGGAATAATAAAATGACAAAAATAAATTCTTTCTTGTCAGTATTTGGAAGTATTAATCCCAAGCTTTGTTCATTTTGTGATTGGGGGAACTATTTTGACTTATTTGCATTTACATGTGAAGTTTAGAATTAACTCATTAATTTCTACAAACATAAATCCAGGTAATATTTTAATAGAATTATATTAAATACATAGATACATTTTAGGGTAATATGTCATATTAACAATATTAAGTTTTGTGATCCATGAGTCTGGGATGTTAAATTTTATTTAGATCTTCTTTAATTTTTTTTTGTAAATGTTTTGTAATTGTCATGGTACAAGTCTTTAATGATTTTGTTAAACATTTTTATGTATTTCATTATTTTTGATGCTCTTGGAAATTGAAATATTTTTCTAAATTCATTTTCAGATTGCCCACTACTAACATATAAAAATAGAATTGATTTTTGAATATTAATTTTTATATTTATACATTGATTTCTTATGTATTGATCATTGATATGGACTTTGCATACTGTGATATTGCTAGAAATGTTTATTAGTTTTTATAGTGTTTTAAAGTAAATTCCTGAGGCTTTCACATATACATGATCATGTCTTCTGCCAAGAAAGCATTTTACTTCTTTCTTTTCAATTTTAATGCCTTGTAGTTGTTTTTCTTACTTAATTGTACTGGCTGGAAACTTAATTTCAATAGAAACAGTACAAGTGGGAAATCTTATTTATTTATTAATTTTTTTATTGTGGAGAAGGGGCGGGGAAAGAAGGCGGGGGAAGAGGTGCGTGACAGGGTCGGGCCAGTGGCATGGTACCACATTGGCTGTATCTAGGTAGAGGCAGTTTCAGGCCAGGCCTTGCTGAGTCGTTGCTACGC
>CAUYPK010058139.1:0-24115 GCA_963574355.1 Loris lydekkerianus | reverse complement strand
ATGTACACCATGGAATACTATCCAGCCTTAAAGAAAGATGGAGACTTTACCTCTTTCATGTTTACATGGATGGAGCTGGAACATATTCTTCTTAGCAAAGTATCTCAAGAATGGAAGAAAAAGTATCCAATGTACTCAGCCATACTATGAAACTAATTTATAGCTTTCATATGAAAAGCTATAAGCCAATTATAACCTAAGAATATGGGGAAAGGGGGAAGGTCCCCACTGTAGGGACCACACCTACAGTGCATCTTACAAGGGTACATGTGAAACTTACTAAATGTAGAATATAAATGCCTTAACAAATAACTAAGAAAATACCAGGAAGGCTATGTTAACCATTGTGATGAAAATATGTCAAATTGTATATAAAACCAGTGTATGGTGCCCCATGATTGCATTAATATACACAGCTATGATTTAATTAAAAAAAGAAAGAAAGAAAGAAAGAAAGAAAGAAAGAAAGAAAGAAAGAAAGAAAGAAAGAAAGAAAGATCAACTTTCAAAAGGCAATTTTATGGGGGAGGAGGGGAAGGCTGTACAAATTTATTTAATGTGATCACAGAAGCGTTTAAAACAAATACCCAACCCCTCAGGGAGGTGGAGAAGCTTGTAGTGTATAACATCTTGCAGAAGGAATGAGGCCTTCGACCCTGGCAAACCAGACTGTGGGAATAGGAGAGGAAAGGAATTGTCTTGAGGGGCAATCATGACTACTAGGGCTTGAAGACTGCACCGTGGTCAGCAGAAAAGTCTGTTGGGCCCACAGAACAGGCAGTCGATTGAGACAAGTCTCTCCAGGTTTGTTGACAGACTTCAGTCTTCCTATGATAAGGGTTAATGCAAACTCAAGGAAGGGATCAGAGACAATTGTTTTATTCATTGGTAGGCCCTGAAAACTTTGGAAAAGACAAGGTAGAGTGGGAGTTGTCAGATGAAGCTTTGTTTTCAGTTCAGCATGTCACCATATTTTGAAGCATCCGTTTCTGAGCAATGTGTGATTGCTTGTAATATTATCCGTTCATATTCATCTGGCCAAAATAAACATCGTCTTTTGGGACTTACCCACCAGAAGTCTGGTTATGTAGACTTCCTATAACCCACCACTGTAATTCCTGGTACATCTTCCATCACGGGGCTTGCACCTCTGTGTTGTAATTGCCTGATTAATGACCTGCCTCTCTACTAAGATCCTTGAGGAACAAAGATTGTCTTGCTCTCACCTATATTCCTAGACCCTCGCACAATCCTTAATATAATGACACAGTAAATACGTCTTTAATAAGTGACATATGTTCATTGTGGAATACAATAGAACCTCTATAAGTTGACCACCCAAAGGACTGTAGCAAACTGGTCAACATGCACAGGGGTGGTCAAATTAAGGAACTAGGCCTCCTGCACTGATACGTACATGTGGTGCATGTCCAGTCTTTAGAAATAGGTCATCTTAAGGAAGTGGTCACTGTAGGGAGGTGGTCACCTATGGAGACGCTACTGTATTTGGGAGAGCTAAAAATATTTTTTTTAAAGAAAATGAATATAAATTCTCAAACTAGAGACACAAATTATTAGCATTTTGGTTTCCTTGCTTTTAGTTAACTTTCTCCATTGCCATCATTGCATGTCAAACTTTCAATATTTCTGTTTTCACTTAAGAGTATGGTGTGAACATTTTCTCATGTAACTGAGAATACTTTGGAAACTTCACTGTAATGGTTGTAACAAGTTTGCCCTTTAGAAGTAATATATAGTTTATTCAGATAGTCTCTATTGTTAAACTTTATGTTATTTGCAACATTTTACTTTGATGAATTATGCTTAAATGAATATTTTTGCATCTCTAATTATTTCTCTATAATACATTCTGAAAATGAAATTACTGAGTGAAAAGTTCACAATTTTGTGTGCAATGTATCAACATACCTACCTCAGCACACCCTTAACAAAAAGGAATATCTCATTGTTACCTTATTTATTGCTCATATATATTACTGTCTCTGTGAATTGTACAATGATAACCTTTGTTCATTGTATTGATAACCTTTGTGTATTGTAATTGTATAACATTTATCTGTTGGACTATTTTTCCTATTGATTTCAAAGCTTTCTATATGCTAAGAATGTAACCCTCTGTGAAATTTTTCAAAATTTCCTAGTTTGATGTATTCCTTTTGATTTTATTTTTCATGTTTTTAACATTTTTTTTATTTTGTGAAAATTTACTCCACCTCTGAGGATTTCTTGATTACTTTTCCATATAGGATTTCTTGCCCTACTTAGATATAATAGATATGTATGTTTTCCTACTTAGATATTTATCTTAGATGATATTTTCTCCTACCATTATTAGTTTCTTTTGCCTACATTTAAATTTTTCACCCATTTAGAATTCACTTTGGGATATAGGGTGAGATGAGGCTTTAACAGAATGACCAATGCTTCTGATACCTTCTCTTGGCCTTGAAGGAAATGTTATTAGAGGCAATTGTGTTGAAATAACCAGAATCAAACTTTGCTTTCTCTTCCCAGGTGAGCAGGAGCCAGCTGTAAGCAGCGATTCCGACATATCGTTGATTATGGCAATGGAAGTTGGACTGTCTGACGTAGAACTTTCCACTGACCAAGACTGCGAAGAGGTGAAATCTTGAAATGGTGAATACAGAAAAAAGAGATAGTAGGACCCAAAGGGAAGGAAGGAACGAGTACTCTGGGACTTGAACCAGACACACACACCTGCAGGGCACCTGGCCACTCCAGGGTGCACCATTCACAATTGATAACAAAAAGCAATATCCAAAGTCTTGTCAATCAGGATGCAGTTTCTCCATGTCTGCGACAGTCCACAGCCTTGGCAGCTGGGAGGCTAAACGCTGATTCCCACTCCCACGTATTTGTAGACATGCTCTTCAGAAGCTCCTAGAACAGACGCTGAAAGAACACCTTTAGGGTTTCACAGTTTCATTTCAATTTTTTCCAGGTCTTATTGTTCTTGGTTTTGGAATGTTATTTGGTTTCTTTGGAAATTTGTTTTGGAACTATGTGTGGTATATATCTGCTCCTGTGTTCTCCCTTAGGTTCACTCCAGCTTTTGTACAGATTTCTGTTTAGAAGCACCAGTTTCTTCCAAAGCAGGTGGTTTGTATTACACCTCTGAGATGGATGGCCTTGACCTCAGCATGAAATGTGCATGGCTTTGAGAAGTGCGTCAGCACCCTGAAACAGACCAAGGCCAGCTTTCATTAGGAATCTACATTCTGTTAAGTGGGTCTTGAAAATCCCAGCTGCCAGAGACCCCAAGACTGGGCTCTAATTTGCAGAGGCCACGGATCATTGTTTAAAGCTACATCACACTGGATTCCACTTGACAGGCCTTCAAGACCATGGTGACATGAGAAGGGAGCTCTAGGGAAGAAGTTCAATTCACCGGGCTCTAACTGTTTTTGGCTGAAATTCTGAACTCAGAAGCCCCCTCCAGGCCATCCGATGTTTAGAGGCTATCGGGCTGGTTTTAAAACCAGATACTACATATTCTTCCCATTAAAAACAAAATGCCTGTTGCATTGGTTTCCCCTGAGCTGAAATGGTTTTTTGTCATTTCCGTAAGTGGGTTCTGCAAGAGATAGGGGCTTTAGAGGCGGCTCAGGCATTTTTGAGCCCAGTGGCAAATACAATGGGGGCTGCAGTAAGCACCTGGATTTTACCTTAATTTCCACAAACTTCTGTTAAGCCTCCCCAGACCACATGGAAGGATTGAAGTGAATCCTTAGCAGATTGCTCCCGGGGGCTCCCTGAGTGTGTCTGGATATCAAGTGAGGAATGAGGTGTGATTTGATAGATAAATCATTTGAACCAAAAAGTACAGCATGAGAATTTGCTAAAGCAAGTTTATCCTGACTGAGATAGACTAAGTAAGAGAGAAAGGAAAAGAGACACCAAATGAAGACTCAACCCCACTGCTATTTTTAAACTGTTCTCATTCTTTTTTTATAACTTTTTCTGAAAGTTATAAAAAAAGGGGATTTTTCTGAAATAGCACTATTTGTGCTGTTTTTTTCCCCAGTGGGCAATTTTGTAATACATTCAGACTCTCCACATGCAGAAATGACTAAGGTAGTGCATAGCTTCTCTGAACACTCAGAAGGATCACTTTATCATCTCTAAGCGTTGGCGAAGGCCAGGCTGTTGCTTGGATTAACTACAGAAGAAAGGCTTTCCTTGCTGAGTTGTAGTAACATATTTGATGAGAGCTCTTCCACCTCTCAACACTAACACTCACTCAAAACCAGAGTTCAGTGGCGCAGTGAAAACCTGCTGCCTGTTCAGACGCACAGGGTCAGGGAGAAAGAACACCAATTGCTCTTTTCTCATTCTTTTAACGATTTCCTATTTGGTGGCTTAGAAGTAGAGGGCAAAGCAAGGAAAGTGAGCACCATCTTCAGAAAGGTCACACCTCTCTAGGAGTCCAGCAGCACTTCCTGTGTGGAAATCCAGCCTCCAGGTGTGGGGAGGCAGGCAGGGTGGAATGAAAAGAGCTCTAGAGCCCTGACCCGGGAGTCAGGAGTCCTAGCTGAGCCAACCCCTGCTAGACCTCAGCCTCTCCATCTACCAGGTAGAGACGTTCACACCATTCCCAGAGCTCCTCTGGATGTGGGACCACTGATGGGAACTTTGCCGGGGGATCCATTTTTTTGCAGAGAGTGGTGACATGTGCAGGCAGGCTTCACTTCATGCCCTAGGGACATAGAGGTACTTGACTGTAACATGTCATAGCAGCCTTTGAGATTTGGCGCTGCGATGTTGCTAAGAACGAAGATCTAAATCATTGAAGTTTGAAGTCCAAATAGGAGTTGTTTTCTTTTGCCTTGTTTAAAAACTGCCGTTAGTGACAGAGTTTGTGATCTCTAGATAGACACCTTCATGTCTTAGCTCGCAGCATGGAGTCTTGAAGGGTATTTACTGTTTCAGTCAGCGCAGGCTTGTGCCACCTCTTCCTCCTTCAGTCATCTTTGACCAAAACAAATTAGGGGATTATTGGCATTAAGTCCAGTGGAATGGGAAGGATAATTCAGCAGCAAAGAAATACAAATTGTATTCTATACCCAGAGAGAAAATGCCCTTTGGATTGTATAATCCTCTCTCTGCTTGATGTTTTATCTTCCTGCCAATAACATAAATCAGGAGTTGATTTTACAGGCAAGTCCTGGTCACCGCTGCCCGTGGACGCTGCAGGGATGGTAAGGGGTTCAAGAGGCCAATTTGAGGCCTGTTGGTCTGACCCCAAGGCAGTCCTGCTGCAAAGCCCGTGAGCTTATGACACTCTCTAACTACCAAAGGTTTATTTTTAGAGATTTCCCTGTAGGCTTTGATAGTTTTTAAAAACTTTAATCAGAAAATTTTCATTTCAAAAGAAAGGGAAACGGCCCTTCCCCCATAGCCTTCTTCATCAGCTCACCCCAAGAGAGACTCTGACCTGGGGACCCAATAGTCCACAGATGAGTGCCAAGGGTAGGACAACCCTCTAGAAGTCGATCCAAATTGTGTGCATATTTATCTTCTAAAGCAGGAGACTAAAGCAGCACTGTCCAATAGAGATACAATGCAAGCCACATCCATCATTTTCTACTAGCCACATTCTAAACATTAAAAAACAACAGGTAAAAATCACTCAAATAATATCTTCATTTAACCTACTATTGCTGTTTCAACATGTAATTAATGTAAGAAATATCAATGACATATTTTACACTCTTTTTTTGTATTAAGTCTCCTACATCTATTGTGTTTTACACTCACAGCCCATCTCAATCTAGATGAGCCACATCTCATACACTGAGTGGCCACATGTGGCAGTGGTCACTGATTGGACAGCACAGGTCTAGAGCTTCCCCAGTATCCTCACAAGATTCCCTGACCCTTACTAAAGAAAAAGGTTGAAACATTAATTACCTCCGGAGAGAGCTAACCAGACACCACCCAAGTTGCCTAATGGAAGGCCCAGTGATCCGTTTATTTTTTAGTGAATAAAGATTCAGGCAGCCCTTTCTGAATTTTCTGCTTGAATTTTTCTAACCACATTACTGATATCCATTACCATTTACTGTTTGTTTTATGATCAATTGTTCTTTAAAAAGTCACACAAACCATGTCAATTTGGTGCTGAAATAAAAATGTCCCTTCAGTGGCAAACCCTTAGGTGACACTTAGGAGCCAAAGAAAATCCAGACGGAAGTCATCCAACTTTACCTCAACGCCTCCTTATTTGTGGCTGGCAAAAGGTCCTTTCCCAGTCCCAGTGTCCCCTATCCCTGGAGCTGTCGCTCAAACTTAAGGATTTTGGAGGCAAAAGTGAGAAGTTACATATTGACTACAAGACTTTGCATGGCCTTACTGAGAAGAAATCCTTGGGGCTTGTGACTGCCCACTTCCAACAACCGCCTTTCCACGCAACGTCAGCACCCACCTATCACCCTAAGGCTGTGGGAAAGAAAAAGAACATTTGCATTCACTCAGAAAAATTTAGGGTCACCTTTAAGAATTGCTACCTCCTACGTGTCTAGTCCCTTTGGAAGAGCTGAACACCGACCATGAATCCAGCATCTGAACACTGACTTGTTATCTAGGGCTTGGTCACCCCCTGGAGTGTAAACTCTGATCATCTGCACAGGGAGAGGTGCAGAAGCCAGAGAAAGTAAAAAGTTAAAAGTGACAAAGGTACCTGCCCATTTTGACATC
Organism: Loris lydekkerianus; assembly: GCA_963574355.1. Classification (NCBI taxonomy): domain Eukaryota; kingdom Metazoa; phylum Chordata; class Mammalia; order Primates; family Lorisidae; genus Loris; species Loris lydekkerianus. The sequence continues at coordinate 17,377 of CAUYPK010058139.1, read as the reverse complement.
ACATGGCAATGATCACATCGTGGAGGCGAGTCTCCGTCCAAAGAGTTTTTTTAAATGATTCTTTGCTTTTGCTTTGGTTTTAGCATTTACCTTCATCCTGGTGAGATATCCTGGATATTCGTCGGGCCTGGGCGTGGTCCTATCAAAAGTCCTGGTGCCACTGGCCATTTCCGTGACTGCTCTGACAGCTCTGTGGCTACCATACATTCAGAACCAAACAGATAATCAGATAAACAGATAATCTACCCTGGGAGAAGTTCTTTAGATGGAACTTTTTTGGAGCATAAAAATTACATGACATTGGTTTACATAGTGAAGGCATCAGCTTGATGGAAAACAAAGAAATCTGATTGAATAAAAACTTGTCCAGACAATCTGAGACATGGCCTCACGCCTTCTAGGAGCAAGGGCCCAGCCCTCTGCGATACCAGGACCACTGAGTGATTTCCAGTAGCATTTTTCTGTCTTCTCTCACTTAGATTGCTTCTGTGTTCCGCCCGTGTCTCTCCACGTCTGTTTGTCTCTGTCTCTTTCTCTGTGTGCACACACCAGCCCTTGTCCTATCTTCTCTCTCCTCTTGTTTCCTCTTTTTTTTTTTTTTTTTTTTTTTTTTTTCCTGATTTCTTTTTATTCTCATCTTCCAAGGAATTCTGAAATTATCTTTAGGGACAAAAAAAAAAAAAATCATTGGTAGGTCTGTATTTGTAGAGTTATTATGATTATGGTTCTTGGTGATTTTCTTCTTTTTATTTTGTGGCAATATCTGTATTTTCACTTATGACGAGGAAAACTAGTGGATTATAGAGATAAATTAAGTTCCTTCCTAATCAAGTTAGCCTCAGTTTCACTTCATCTGTCACAAATTTTATTTCAAACCACCACATAGCTATTGCTGTTTATTTCTGGTTTCCTTGCTGTAAAAGTCTCCTAGGCAAATAATGCCAAGGTAACAATTCCAGAATGGTTTAGATCAGGCGTCCTCAAACTTTTTAAACAAGGGGGCCAGTTCACTGTCCCTCAGACTGTTGGAGGGCCAGACTATAATTAAAAAAAAAAAACAAAACTATGAACAAATTCTTATGCACACTGCACATATCTTATTTTGAAGTAAAAAACAAAACAGGAACAAATACAATCACACCTCCTCTTGTGGCCTGCTGGCCGCAGTTTGAGGCCCCCTGGCCTAGATCTATTTTCTTCCACTCCCAACATCTATAAGTTTCCTCATTCACTGCATGCCCCAGAGCTAGGATTTCTTAGAGACTCTGTGTGCTGTATCTGGTGTCCACTTGGGCTTCTTAACATCTTAACACAAGAGCTTGGTCCTTGCAAGTGACCCAAGGACCACTAACTCCTAAAGATTAACAAAAAGACCGCCCCTTCTAAGGCGAGGGACGCACGGTTCCTTGTGCAGTGCTCTGTGGCACAGAGGTCGCTCACCCACGCCACTGCATGTTCAGGACGGAGGAGCACATTGGATGATCATAGTTAACAGGGGAAGGGAACGCACCTTGCAGAAAACCAGAAAAGAGGATGGCAGGATCTCTGATCAGGGAGTTGGTCAGAGCAGGAATGGGAAGCTTCTGTGATTAACAGAACATTAATGCTTTCCCTAAAATAGATGCTGATCCCTAGGTTTAGAGCTGACCTGTGGTTTGTGGTATATGTGTTTGTCTGGGTGTGTTTAAGGAATAAAATACTTGTGAGTTAAAACACTCAATATTACAAAGAAGTTTGGGATTGCCTGAAAAGTAAATTCTGAGAAGCAGCTGTGAGCTTCTCATCATCACTTAGCTCTTCCCTTCCCTGCCATCTCCCCATCTCGCAGCCTCAGACCATTTATAACAGGAACATTAATTTTTAAAGACCCATAGATCAATAACCACAGTTCTTCACTTTGAGCCTTTTGATGTCACTAAATTATTATTCCAGAAGTAATGAAGGGAGTCCAGATCCTAGAAGGGACCTTTAATATGGAGGGCTTTAATTGCGAACCTGCTTCTACTAGAACCTGCTGAGGTCAGTAACATCTGTGTTTACCTGTCTCAAGTGTTTATAATCAAGTAGCTTCTGCAGAAATCTCAGCGATCAAAGATCTTCTAATCCTGTGCTACTATTGATATTTGCACTTACTATGGAGCCATTTGCTCTGTGGCCACCTGAGAAATATTTGTTGATGATAATGACAAGGCTAGAGTAGACATGGCTCTTAAGAGGTCTGCAGGCCCAAACTCAGCGAGGGAGGAAATCCATGGAGAAGGTAGCTCACCCTGAACTACCCAAGGTCCTTGCTTGGTAGAATATCTGTGTTCTGTTACCCTTACTGAAGCGATGGGCTTGGAGAAGCAGGGAAAATGTGGGGACCATGTGTGCTATGTAAACCAAAGACTGATCACTTTCCAAATGGACACGTTTCTTCTATTGAGCAGCTGAATTTTCTCCTAATGTTTTCATAAATAAAGTGAAGATGGGTTGCATGGTCGAATGAAACTATCAAACCTGAAGGGGGTTTCTCTCGCCAGCTGTTGATTGACCTTACTAAATCCATAAATCTAAAGAAAAAAAGTGAAGTGTGGCCTTAGTACCACATCATCTTTAAAATTTAGTGTTTAGTCCCCTTTTTCTTGAATAGTTTCAGACAAATCTAGCATTTTATTGAACGCAGAACATTGTTCTCTTTGAGAATGTCAAGATTTTAAATAGCCAAAGAATTTTCAAACGTAGGAGCTAGTAATTATAGTATACCCTGTTCTTTTGGAGAAAATACCAAACTGTTGCCTGTTCTACTAGACAGTAGGACAGTTGAAGAACACACACACGGACTTTACAGTCGGAATTTGTTTTGGCATCTGTGGTAATGTTCAGTAGGATGCTATTGCAAGGAGCAGAGCGCCCTCTTGTGGGAATGATCGCAATTATTCTTTCAGCAGATTAATTTGACTAGGGTCACCATTTCCTCAACAACAATCATTTGTCTTTCATCATACAAATTCTTCAGTAGTTGAGAATTTGGTCTACATTTATCAAATGAGGAAAGAATATCATAAACTTAAAATCTGAAGGAGGACCCTACAGGAAATCTGTTAGCAGTCCTTTTCTGCAAATGTTGAAGTATAATACTGCTCTGTTTGCAAAGATGCCTGTGGTTGGGATGGTTGCACAGAGTTATAAGCAAGGGACTGCTTGTTTTGTAACTTATCTCAACTTTATTGTGAAATTGCAAAGGAAGATCAATAAAAGGACTTCTTTCGTATGAATGTAAATGGTGTGAAATACTGACGTGTTTTGTATATGTACATATAATAGTATATTTACTTCCTGCTTTCACATTAGTAATCAGAGTGGTTATACCATTTTATAATTAGAAAGAGATGTGTGGGTGGGGGAAGAGAAGGGAGGGCAGGGGCTATTATTTTTATAGTGGGATGTCCCTTATATTTAGAAAATTTGAAGTAATTTTGTATTTGTGAAAAGTTACATTCCATTCATTTTAAAATGTCTGTGAGCTAGGAGGATGATTATTCTAGTGACTAAAGGATCCTCCAAAGCAGTACATAAGTGACACCCCGTTTTGTAGACTGTAGACTATAACCAGCATTGCCAATTTTAAAATGTGAAAAAAGGCAACTTAGTTTATCCCCTTTGTAGAGCATATTATTATTTCCCCATGGAAAAAAATCTGTAAAGAATGAACTTACAAGTATGACATAAATCAATTTCTGTCACCTCCCCACTAGCAGGAGGAAAATCCAATGGCTTTATTTGTTCCTTTTTAATGCAAAATGCTTTTATTGCAAACAATTGCTTCCAATAAAATGCTTTTATTGTAAAATGACTATTGTCACAGGTAAAATTTTACTTAGGTTCCCACAAGGTCTTTCTGGCCAGTCCACAGGTCACATATTTGATGTCCCCTCTTGGTACACCCATCCTGTCCATATTCAGATTATACAACAAAGGTTCCTTAATGTATTTGCAATCTGACCCAAATTTTTTAAATAATCACTCCTAATGGTATTTGTATGGGGGGTTTTAAGTCTGGACCTGTTAGCTCTTAGTTGCTGAAACAACGTATAGTGGATTATGTAACCATTTTGCCCAAACGTCATTTTCTGTACAAAGTCATGCATATTTAGATGATTAGTTAAGTTTAGGATATTTTTTCTGTGTAAATTTCTTCTTTTTCCAAATCAAATCGTAGCTGTGTACATTAATGCAATCATGGAGTACAATGTGCTGGTTTTATATACAATTTGAAATTTTTTCATCAAACTGGTTAACAGAGGCATTTTCTTAGTTATTGTGTTAAGACATTTATATTCTACACCTAGTAAATTTAACATGTACCCTTGTAAAATGCACCATAGGTGTGGTTCCTTACCCTCCCTCCATCCAACCTCTTCCCTCCCCTCCCCTCAGTCTCCCCTTTCCCCTTCTTCTTGGGCTATAATTGGGTTATTTCTTCTGTGTAAATTTCCTTCTTCCCCACCTCAGACACTTACCCTATTACTGGTAAGTGGTACCTTAATTAAAGCACTTTATATCTCTCTTGAAATACAAAGAATACTGACTGAAAAAAAAGAAAAAAAACCTGTCTTTAAAGGAATTTGTCTTCTCTTAGGAGACACAGACTTTGATTTTGCTTTATTCTCTTCTCTGTGTACTTGGAGAGCATAAACAGTGTGTCTGATACTGGGCTAGTTACGAAACAAGGATGGCAGCAGGAAACATTCACACAACGTGGCTGCTGCTGTTACATAGCAGACTATGATGTAAATAAGTGCAATCAGTTCTTCTGTACTAGTTTTAAAAATCTACTGCAACTATAAAGGTTTTTAAATGAGGATTGTGAATTCCAGGACATTTCACTGCAAAATTTTGTTTGGTTTTGTTTTTAATAAAATGGAATCAGAAGCTTGTGTCCGTGTCATCCATACTCCCCGAGTCTGCATTCGGAGGTGGCACTATGGCTTTCAAAACATCCAGGGTTACTATTAAATCATTCTATGTCAAAAGATCAAGAAGAATAACAACTTCTTTGTTTCTCTCAGGTAAGTCAAGCACCAGGCACCAACCTCCTCTGAGCTCTGCTCTTCTAAGTCACTGGATTAAAGGATGTTGAACAATTCTGAAGAAGAATGGCTGCTGAATTAGCCTGAGGTCCCCTTGGGTGGGAACTGAGCACTATACTTACAGACCATGCCAGGCAGATTTATTTTAAGCAGGGTTATACCATGGGGCCTGCCAGATGGACTGGGGCAGACAGTGTCTTTTTTATCATTTACTAGTACATTTCTAAAGGATTTTAAACAGCAGTTCAATTTCTTAGGATTAGCAAGGGAATGCAAAGGAAATGAAAAAGATGAGGGCTGCCAGCCTGGCAATGTGGGAAAAGAGGGCAGGGAAGGAGGGGCAGCCCCGATTCCTTTCCTTCACCTACTGGAAACTGGCAGGACCAGTTTGTGGCTGGGACTTCGTGTCTGGCCCATCCAAAATTCCTAACATGACCTCTGGGACAGCAGGAGGACTGGACACGCTGGTGCCGCTAAGCCTGTGGCCAGAGACTTCCACCTGGCCACAACCCACCTGAGGAGCTGTGGACCCCACAGGGTCTGTTGGCAAAATCTCCAGGAGTATAGGGTACTGTGGCCCCCCAGCACTGCTGTGGATAAGGAAAATATCAGTGCCCTGGAGACTTTGCCTGGGGCTAATCCAGGCTTAATTTGTAGGAAAGAAGATATTCTGAGGGGAATAATGATAATATTCTAAGGAACAATAATGATAATACCACATGGGAAGGCACTTTGAACTTTGTTTTTGCTTCTAGAATTGCAGTGTTTATCTGCCCAGACCACAGAGGGATGACAGGGACACCTGGAAACCGTCCCTCCTGACTCCCTACTTCCACAATCTTTCTACAAGATCAGAGTTCCCCAAGTTAGGAACTGTATTCTCAGGATATTCCCAAGTTCAACTAAGTTGGGATAAGTCTTCATATAATCCACAGTAATTATTGAGAAGGTCTTCAGTAAAGTCATCAATTTGGTTTTGTGTAACGTGGCTTTTCCTGAAGCTTCCTTTTTCAAAAGTTATATTTGTCAACATTGCATGGACAAGAACCCACAAGATGGAACACGTTGATATTAAGCCAAAAAAAAAAAAAAAAAAAAAAAAGCTGCCAGACGTTTCCCACGTTAGGCAAAGGCCGAGCTGTGCACACACGGTTTGCAATCTCAGCTTGGGGACTTCTTCACGTAGAATGAGTCCTGGGGACATTTCAGTGACTACTGCCCAGAGTCACATGTACCAGGGAGCACTAGAAATCAATACATGTTACTATCATGCTTTTTCCTGGGAAGTGGAGGCCCTGCCCACATAGAAATTCCACACTGTAGGTTTTTGCTTCAAGAATTCATGCAGCATATCCAACCCTTTGAGAACAGAAAGGTCAAAACTCCCCCAAGAGCTTTGTAACAAGCTAGCTAGGTGCACTTTGCCACTTAACTCTTACTCCATTAACACCTGTTGGGAGGACTATAAGCTAAGACACTATTTAAAAGTCACAGAAATGTATTTTGTTCTTTTCTAAGGCTAATAACACGGGTGGCGCCTGTGGCTCAGTGAGTAGGGCGCCGGCCCCATATGCTGAGGGTGGCGGGTTCAAACCCAGCCCCAGCCAAACTGCAACAACAACAAAAAAAAAAAATAGCTGGGCGTTGTGATGGGCGCCTGTAGTCCCAGCTACTCGGGAGGCTGAGGCAAGAGAATCAATTAAGCCCAGGAGCTGGAGGTTGCTGTGAGCTGTGTGATGCCACGGCACTCTACCAAAGGGCCATAAAGTGAGACTCTGTCTCTGTAAAAAAAAAATGATGATAATAAGTCTAATAACTCCTTCAAAACGAATGTCAATATTGCTTCTCATCTCCTTGCCTTAGTTGAGTGAAGCATTGCACCAGACTGGGGGATGAGGAGGAGAACAGGAATGATTTTTGCTCTATGAAAATTATTGTCCATGGAGGAGTGAATGCCAATCAATGAGAATTCAGGAGACTAAGAAGGTTTTGTACTTAGGAGATATTTTATTTTTTTGAGACAGCATCTCACTCTGTCACCCAGACTAGAGTGCCATGGCATCATCATAACTCACAGCAACCTCAGACTCCTGGGTTCAAGCCATCCACCTGCCTCAGCCTCCCAAGTACCTGGGATTACAAGCGCCCACTACTATGCCTGGCTAATTTTTCTATGTTTTGTGGAGATCAGATCCCACTCTTACTCAGGTTAGTCTCAAACTTCTGAGCTCAAGCAATCCACCTTCCTTGGCCTTGGTATGAGCCTCTGCACAGGCCTACAGACATTTTAAAACAGTAATAGTTCTGGTGGTGCCTGTGGCTCAGTGAGTAGGACGCCAGCCCCATATACTGAGGGTGGCGGGTTTGTACCCGGCCCCAGCCAAACTGCAACAACAACAACAACAACAACAAAAAAAAAAAAAAAAAAAAAAAAAAATTGGCGGGCACCACCGCACTCCCCCCAGGGTGACAAAGTAAGAATCTGTATCTAAAAAAAAAAAAAAAAAAGCAGTAGTAGTTCCATCATTCTTTGTCATTGAACAACAGAAACTTTTTTACGTCTTATTTCATCACACATTGGTACAAAGTCTCCCTCAACTCTATGATACCATATTCTTGTCTGTGAGAAACATGAAGCTACGTGGACTTCTCCACTGTGCCTCCAAAGACCAGGGGGCCTCTCTACTCATCACATCTCCCCCAGCTGGTTTTCAGTCACAGCATCTCAGCACAACTAGGATGGGACCCTAAGTCTCCTCAGTGGCAGCCTGCATTTGCCAGCACACTGGGAGGTAAAAACTAACCCCTGCCCCCTCACCACCACCCTCGCTGATGTTTTCAGACCTTCCCATTGTAGAAGACATGCCCCACCCAAGCACATCGGCAGGCCTGACCAAAGTCACAGCCCCTAGCCTCATCACCCACGCTGTGTCTCCCTCTGACATTCCCATCTTCTTTGTTTTTAAGGATCATTTGCCAAAGAGTCAAGGGAGAAGCCAGAGCCGGTTTCTTTGGCGGACAGCTGCATTTGGTTGCTATGAGAGTAGTATACATAACACAGCTGTCATTGATATTATGGATCTAGTGGGAGCCAAGGGTCTCAAATCTCCAAGGAAAAAATATATACATATATAATTCACAGCTTTGGAAATGGCATCCATATCTATAAATAAAAGTGAGAGCAGGGAAGTGAATTACACAAGGTAAGAACACAACAGAGTTAGACCTGGGAATAAAATCACATCACTCTGGGCCTGGGCCTGAGGTTTCTTACACCAGAAAAACTCCCAGTAAGTCTGACTTCAGGAGACCATTGCTTGGGGTTGAGGTATAAGGACCTAACTCAAACAGAGCTTCTTTTATGACAGGGAACATTAAAGGAGCTCCATTTGCCTCTCATCACTTTCTCTTTTCTTCTTCTTCTATATTTGAAACACAGAGGAGGGAGAGAAAAGAGAGGACATGAAACAGGAGAAAAGTCATGGCTAAAACTTAGGTTTCCTGGCCCTATCGCTACTTCCATAAAGGGGTACACATTTCCTGACTGTTCAAAATCTCACAAAAAGAAAACAAGCTGAAATCTAGTAAATTTCACATGTACCCTTGTAAGATGCACCATAGATGTGGTCCCACTAATCACCCTCCCTCCACCCATCCTCCCCCGTCCCCTCTCCTCCCCATCCCCTTTCCCCATATTCTTGGGATATAATTGGGTAAATGTAGAATACAAACATCTTAACAGAATAACTACAAAAATGCCGTGAAGGCTATGTTAATCTGTTTCATGAAAATATTTCAAATTGTATATAAAACCAGCATACTGTGTCCCCCCCCAAAAAAAAAATTAGCTTGGATGTTTTATAACAATACTGTCTTTTAATTATAAAATTCAAAACAAAATATACTACAAGGACCAATGGGGCAGAAACAGCACAAGACCCCATGCACAAACAAATAGCTGAGATGTCAGAAATTGAATTCAGGATCTGGATTGCAAATAAGATTGCAAAGGTTATCTCAAGAATTCACTGGATTCAAAGGGCAAGGGACTTAAAGAGAAACTTCTCAAATGGCTTTTCAGCATTGTTTACAATTCACATATAATGTTTCTCATTTTTTGTTAAATAGGCTAAGTAAATTACATGGAATAATTTTTTTTTAAATTTTTTTTACAACTTTGAATTAGTACTCTGAGTTTAGTTTGCTCTTCATCTAGCTTCTAAACATGGAAGTTTATATCATTGACCTTACTTTTTTTTTCTTTTCAATTACTGAATTAATGGGTAAAACTAAGCTCAAGACACACATTTCATTAAGTTGAGTTTTAATCATTCAATTCCTAATATATTTTAATTGTGTTGAGAACTTTTTAACTTGCGAGCTATTTAAATGTGTATTAATACTCCTCAAGCAAGTGGGGATTTTCTAGCTATATCAGCACTATTTATAAGCTATATATAATTTAATATTATTATTCTTCAAAACATACTCTATGTAGTCTCTATCATAACAATTTTCTGTGACTTATTTTATGGCCCAGTATATGGCTAAAGTCATGAAGCATTTAATGAATATTTGAGAAGAATGTTTATTCTACAATTAGTGCTTGGGATGCTATATAAACATCAGGTCAAATTGGTTGGTGATGTTCTTCAAAAATATATTCTTACTGTTTTCATTTTTTGCCTAACTCATTTATTAATTATTAGAAAAGGCATATTAAGGATACTAATTGCTAATATATAAATAATAACTTATTAAAAAATGAATAATTTTTATGTAAGTCATATATTATTCTTTTTAGGCATTCGCCATTACTTTGCTCAACTAGTTTTCTATATGTTATTGTTCTCTTTGGTCTAAAAAGTAATTTTTATCATTTTCTATTTGGTAAGTCTACTAGAGATTTTACTTGAATTTTGTTTTTCATATTTTACTTGAAATTTGTTTATATATTGATCCAATCCTGCTGGTTTCTGGATAAAATAAATCCTCATGTTCAGTAGTGATCATTTTTATTCTAGCATTCAAATGGACATCTTTACAGAAATGCAACATCTATTCCCATATTTTGCTTATCTTCTTTTCTAGATTCTTTTCCTTAAAATCCACTCTTGATAATTCCAAGAACTGACCATTTCTGTGTCTGATACTACTGACTTTTTTTTTTTTTTTTTTTTTTGGCTTTATAATAATATGGTCCATTCACAATGCTTGATCAATGTCACATATTACATGCAAAAGAAAATAAAACAGATAGTGTTTCCCAGGGACAGCCCTTTTCCTATATCAGATTATTGGTATAGAATTGATAGAATTGAGATGTGAAAGGCCACTTACCTGTACTCTGTGTGAAACTCGGATTGACTATCTTTTTCTGTTCTTTCCCCTGCTAGCTCAGATTTCCACAGGCCCTTTGGTAGCAAGTTTCTCTAATTTTTCCTGTCCCAACTCCAGCAATAGACACTCATTTCCTTTATTAAAATATCAGCTGTTTTCTTCTAACATCTAGCAAGCTTTTTTCTCCTCCCACTTCTCTGTCAAAGACTGAATCCATTACAGATCTCATTTAGTAGGGGATTGTCACATTTTAGTTCATTAGTTTTGTATTCCAACTTCAGCTTTTAATGGCTTTAAGTAATTATGATTCTGAGTATTATTTGTCTTATACTCATTGAAATTCTCTTCTGATTTTTCACTAGACTGGTACCATTTCAATATGGCATTTATGTGTCAGGTTTTAAATTATCCTTTCTCAGTTATCAACTAAAATATTTTTTAAATTACAGAAATAAGAACAAAAGCTGCAATTAAAAGTACAGTGAAATCAATTTATCACTATTTCTGCTACCATTGTCAATGTGTAGCCTCTTGACAATTATATCTTCCTTGGGTAAAGTGTGACAAAAAGGAGAAGAAAAGGAAAAGACAGTGTAACACATATTTTGAGAATTACAGGTTTTTACTTTCTAGAGAACCAGTCAAAATTAGCTTCCAAATGAGTGGAATAGAAACTGAAAAGAATACTATATAGAAAGGAGAATTGGGCTAGTTGACATAAACATGCATTCTGCTGTAGAAGCAAAAATAGAAATGAATTGGCCCAATGGAGGTCATTGAATAAATAATCTTTTTAAAATTAATTTTTAATTAAAATCATAACTGCATACATTTATACAGTACAATGTGATGATTTGATACATAATGTGGAATGTTTAAATCAAACTGACAAACATAGCTATCATAAACAATCTTATGTCTTGCCAAATATGTGTTACTCTAGCTATCCTCATTATATATGATATATATATGTGTGTACATATATATAAAGAAAACAAAAGCACAAAAAATCAATCATAAAATAATCAATTATGGAGGATCCAATTCATACATTGCAAAAGGCATTTGCTATGATAACCATAAGATAACTTAAAAATAGTTTTAAGTTTATAATAGAACACAAATAAATTAATTCCTAATATTCATACAAAGAATCATAGGGAGAGAAAAAAACAGAAAAGAAAAATATAATTTAAAAAATAAATTCAGATAAAAAAGAATCAAACATATTCACAAGTAAAATAATTATATTAAAGTCTCCATAAACATAAGACATTTGGAAGCAGAATCTTATCTATAAAAAATCATGTATACACTAACCATTCAGAGCAAAAGAGAATAAGAAAATAAAATGGTTGATATGGAGGTAAATAAATAAAGATTAACTTTCAGGACAAGAATTTTTCTCAAAGATAGAAGATAAAATAATTGGAAAAGATAAGTAATATTACAAATCATAATTTAAGTAAAATGAAATAATTGCATACAAAGCTTTTAAAAACGTTTTGTAATAATAAAAGTCACATTTTATTTTAGAAAAATCTTTAAACATGTAAAAAAAGAAAATAAGAATTATTCTCAGTGTGCACAAAGAATCATAGTTACCCATTTCAAGTACAGACATAACTTTACAAAATTCTGATTATATTAAATGTAAACTATTTTGAAGTAGAAATAGTTATTGCTTTTCCTAATTCTAAAATACATAAACTCCATGATAAAAACATTGTTTTTTTTTTAACTATGCAGAACCTAAAACTTGTTCCTAAACACATCTCAATGGGTAAATAAATACATATTCATTGATTTTAAAATTGCAGAAATATGAATATATAAACACAAAGAACAGAATAAAAGTCTTCTGAAGTCACACTGTAGTGAAAATCAGTGTCATCTTTTCATATATATCTTCTCAGACTTTTTGTTTATTATATGTGCACCTAAATATATATTTAGAGTAACTTCAATTTTTCCTCAATCTTTTTTTTTTTTTTTTTGTTTTTGGTAAGTATAATTTTCCAAAAATGCTCAAAGCCCAGCCTGAGTTTCAGAAAGATGTCTGTGTTATTTATATATACATAATGCTGAAGGCAGTGCCAATATTTGAGGAGCAAAATGAAGACCACTGAATGGGTTTATTCATCTTCCTCTGGTCATGTACATGCTTAAAATAGATCTTGGATATTTTATTAAGATCAAATATTATTTTTTTCAAAAGAAAAACATAAACAAAAGTGTGCTTTAGTTACTATGAATTGTATTTTTAATAGTTTATTTTACTTTCTATTTAGAACATCTGGTATTATAAAATAAATTCATTACCTTGCATAAAAATTTTGCTTTGTATATCTCAAAGAATTGTGTCAGAATATGATGACCTGATTTATTTAATAATATATGACAATTTAATTCAATTTTATATACTAATATTTACTTAAGGAATGTGTTTTATACATCTTTTGGAAGTGGCGTATGCAGCTATATCAGACATAAAACTATTTTAATGTTCTTCTACTATAATTATCTGTCCAGCAGTCATAAAATGTTACACTAAATATTCTTTATGCTAAAGAATTATTCTTGAGCTCTAGATTTATAGAGTACCTAAAGCAGTTATTATACTATCTGAATTACAGTATAACCCTTGAATGCTACATGGATTTCTCACAGGTATTCTACAAACTGCATTGCAATATGAGGGCTAAAGAGATGTTAAAACTTTGATTTACTTATCGACAATTTATAGTCACAGGATCCATATTTTAACTATCCTTCAATAAAAAATAGCTGTGCTGATGGCATTAAAAGTATTTATTTAAGTAAAAATCAGGGAAGACAGTGAAATGAAGCAGTTACCATTTCAGCTCTTTTCTCTTTTTACCTCACCTTGAAAGATAACGTGACAAAATGAGTTGCATGAAGTATAATAATGTTTGTACATAGTTTATCTAGAAACTGGATTGTTTAATCATATATGAGTGAACTTTAATTAATTTATGCAAAAGCATATGAATTAACAACATCTACTTGTATCAGCACGCCTACCTCTCTAAAATAGAACATCAAGAGGGGGAGTAGAGCAAGAGGGCCAAACAGAAACCTCCAATGATCATTCCTCTGCATGAACACCAATTCGACAACTATCCATGCAAGGAAGCACCTTCAGAAGAACAAAACATGAGGTGAGTAATAATGGTACCTGATTTTAACATTATATAAAGGAAAGAAATGGGCAGAAAAGGAGAGTCCTACTTTACCTATGCCATTTTTCTTCCATTTCCTGGCAGTGCCACACCCTATGTTGAAAGGAGAGAGAATTTGTGTTCCCAGGGGAGGGAGAGTGAAGTGTTTGTAGGGTTTTGCATTGGAACTCAGGGTCATATTGATACAAGATAATACAGCACAGGGCAGAATAGCACCCCTAAGAAAACATTTATACTAGACCAGCCAGAGGAAAATCTTTTGCCCCCAAACCCAGGTTCTGGATGGTCCTACTGGCTAACAAGAAATGACCTGGGTCTGGAAAAAAATTGTAACATAGTCAGGTCACAGAGGTGCAGTCCTTGGGTAATTCCTGAGACTGGCCTGGCTTAGAGACAGTAGACATGGAGTGCATGTGACCCAGTGAAACACCAATGGTGGCAGCAAAACTAATGCCAATGCCACTCCACTCCTACCCCCTTCAGAGACAGCAGCTCAGAGAGAGTCTTCTAACACTTGGGGAAATGAAAGGAAAGAGCTCAGATGACCTTGTTTTGCAAAATGAGTAAAAGCTCACCAACAGTTAAATAAAATACCAAGCAGATTACTGAAGCCCCTAATTCCAGCTTTGGTTTCTTGGTGACATTTCTAGACCCACCTTTGACCAGAACGAAACATGCTGCCCTCAGAGGGGAAGGACCTGGTCTTGGCAGGATTCACCAACCTGTCGACTAAAGAGTTCTTGGCCTTTGAATAAACATGAGAGGTGGGCAGACAACAGTCACCAAGGCTAGGTCTAAGACTGGGATGGTTGCAGATATGACCTGGCACAGTCCAGGCTGCAGTAGCCATGAGGGAGTGCTCACATCATTCCCCCCAAGCTCCAGCAGCCCAGCAAGGAGAGGGAGAGAATAGAGTGAGAGATTTTTCCTGGTAACCCAGAGAATTCTTCCACATTTTATACAAGTCTACCAAGGCAGAACCACCAGGAGTTTGCAATTGTCACAGCATTACTGAACTTGGGCACCATCAGTGTTCATATGGCAGAAGGTATCAAAGATTTAGATCATGATATTCAGTTTCCTAGACTATCTGGAAAGTGTTCTCGAGAAGGAAGTTTCCCAACAAGCCCAAACTGCACAGATTAAAATAAATCTCTAAGTATTATTCTCTTGGTCATAATCTCTAAATGCCCAGACACTGACAAACATCCACATCAAGAGGAGTATTTAGGAAAAAAATGGCTCACCATATGTACTAAATAAGGTCCCAGCAAGATGAAGACATGACTCAGACAAATAAATTACAATGGCTTCCCTGAAGAAGTTTAGTGAAATTAAATAAAATGCAGAGGAGGAAGTCAGAAGCCTATCAGAGAAATTTTTAAAAGATTGCAATAATAATAATAAACCCCCAGAAATTCTGGAGCTAAAAATTCAATTGAGAAACTGAGAAATGCATCAGAGTCTCTCAGCAGCAGAATTAGTCAAGCAGAACAAAAGAATTAGTAAGTATGAAGTCAAGCTATTAATTTTTGAAAAAACATAGAAGAGATAAAAGAAAAAAGAATGAAGCATGACTACAAGATTAGGAAATTAGACTCAAAAGGGAAAATTTAAGAGTTGTCAGACTTAAATGGGAGGGAGAGAGAGAAATTGGTTTAGGAAGTTTATTCAAAAAAGTAATAAGAGAGAATATTCCAAAATAAAATTAACATTCCATTATAAGACGGTCACGAAGACCAACTAGATTACCCAAACAAGACTACCTCAAGGCATTTAATAGTCAAGCTCTTAAAGATCATAGATAAAGAAAAGATCCTAAGGAAGCAAGACAAAAAATGAGTATATAAAGGATTTCCAATAAATCTGGAAGCAGACTCCTCATTGGAAATCCTACAAGCCATGAGAGAGGAGCAGGGCATATTCAAAGTGCAGAAAAAGAAATATTAACCCTGAAACATTATATCCTGAAAAAACATCCTTCAAACATGAGGGAAAAATTAAAAACTTCCCATATAAACAAAAGCTGAAGGATCTCATCAACACCGGACATGTCTTAAAAGAAATGCTACAAAAAGTTCTTCAATGTAGAAGAAAAGGATATTAATGAACAAATACAAAATGCTCTATTACTATAATTGCAGTGTATAAACTACTTATATCTTGAGTAAGAAGACTAAAAACAAACATATCAACTATAACTACAACTTTTTCAGAGATAGTATAAAAAATATAGATAGCAAAAGGAGTTAGAGGATGGAGTTAAAATGTAGAACTTCTTTTAGATTTCTCTTTGTACATTTGTTTGAGTGTTTGCAAGAAGACTTTCTGTGTGTATAATACAGAAAATATTAAGAAATGTTTTGTCAAACCTCATGATAACCTCAAATCAAAAATCTATAATAAATACACACAAAAAGATAAAAAGCAAGAAATTAAAATTGGCTGTGAGAGAAAATCACTTTTAACAAAGGAAGACAGGAAAGAAGGAAAGAAGGGAGGACCACAAAACAACCAGAAATTAACCAACAATATGACAGTAGTAATTTCTTAGTCATTAACA
This sequence comes from Loris lydekkerianus, assembly GCA_963574355.1. Lineage (NCBI taxonomy): Eukaryota > Metazoa > Chordata > Mammalia > Primates > Lorisidae > Loris > Loris lydekkerianus. Next base: position 1,199 of record CAUYPK010058139.1, on the reverse strand, counting down.
ATAACATTGGATATTAATGGATTAAACATCCATGCAAAATACATAGTGTAGCTAAACAAATAAAAACCAGGACTTAACTATATATTGCCACAAGAAACATACTTCATCTATAAAGACACATATAGACTGAAACTAAACAGATGTATAATGTTATCTGTAAATGGAAACAAAAAATGAGCAGAGGTAGGTATACCTCTATCAGATAAAATGGATTGCCAGACAAAATTGTAAAAAGAGACAAACAAACTCATTATGTAGAATGATAAAGGGGTCAATTCAGAAAGAGGATATACAATTATAAACACATCTGCATCTAACACTGGTACAACAAAAGATAAAAAGGAAATATGACCACAGCTGAAGAGAGAGAGATATCCCAATACTATAATTAGATACTTCAACTTTTAGCATTGAACAAACCACCTACACAGAAAATCAACGAAAAAATTTTGGGCATAATCTGCACTATAGACCAAATGGATTTATTAATCCAGCAGCAGAACACGCACTCTTCTCTTCAGCTCAAGGATCATTATCAAAGATAAACCATATATTAGGACACAAACAAGTCTTAAAAAATTAAAAAATATAGAAATCACACTAGTATTTTTTTTCTGAACATGATGGATTATAACTGGAAATCAATAAAAAAGAAGAACACTTCCAAGACTTAGCCAGAATCAAGTGGAAATGTTGAACAGGCCTATATCAAGTTCTGAAATAGCATCAACCATACAAAACCTCCCTAAAAAGAAAAGCCCAGGACCAGATGGTTTCAAGTCAGAATTCTACCAAACCTTTAAAGAGGAATTAGTACCTATATTACTCAACCTGTTTCAAAATGTAGAAAAACAAGGAAGACTACACAACACATTCTATGAAGCAAACATCATCCTGATCCCCAAACCAGGAAAAGACCCAACAAGAAAAGAAAATTATAGACCAATATTACTAATGAATATAGATGCAAAAATATTCAACAAGATCCTAACAAACAGAATCCAGCAACACATCAAACAAATTATACCTCATGACCAAGTCAGTTTTATCCCAGGATCTCAAGGCTGATTCAACATCCATAAATCTATAAGTATAATTCAGCACATAAACAAATAAAAAAACAAAGACCATATGATTCTCTCAATTGATGCAGAAAAAGCTTTTGATAATACATAGCATCCCTTCATGATCAAAACACT
>CAUYPK010058138.1:0-38291 GCA_963574355.1 Loris lydekkerianus | reverse complement strand
TTGATCTATTCTGGTTATTCATGTTACCAGAGTTTTTCCACTGATTCCACCCCATGGTGGTTTTACTCCCTTTGATTTTTCCCCTGGGGTTTTGTCAAGGGCCCATATAGTGTTGTAGCCTGAGAAACTGGAGCCCTGTCTGGTGTGGTGGGCCTAAGTGGTTATGCCTTGTTTTCAGCTGGTTTCTGTTCGACCCTAGTGTAACATTTACTCTGGGTTGAAGTCTCAGCTGTGGAGAAAAACCAGCAATTAAGTCACCCCACCCGCCCACCACTGGCACCAAATTGAAAAGGAAAAACAAACCATCCAGCACCGCACACCCAAGGCACCACCTGAAAAGTCCTCACTCTATTGGTTCAGTTGAAAAGGTCCAAATCAATTGTCTCAGTCAGCACCTGTCTCAGGTGGGAGAGTTCAAGAGGTCTCTGGGAACTGGATCACAGGGGTGTGGTGACTACTCTGATATGGCTTACTCCAGTGCTGTGTGGAGTCAGGAGGAGCCAGCTAGCAAATAGATCAGCCTGGGAAGGTTGATGCCTCCTTCCCCACCTTGCCCCTCTGTCGTACCCAGTCACTGATATCTCTGCAGTTGCCTGTAGTGAACAGATACTCCAGGGGTTTTCACCTGCCTGAATCACAAGGAAATCTGCCAGGCCTCTGCAGTCTGTCACTATCTAGCAGGAGGAGGTGAGGCCTGACATCCTCGGGCAGTTGATGAAGGTCAGGGGCATGTTCACTCAGGCTTACCCCGCCCCTGATTGATGTTACTGACAGAACAGAGCAGAACAGAACAACTTTGCAGGGTTCTGTCTCTGTTCCTGCTAAAATTGCCTGCAGAAGAGAAGCTGTTCTGAGTTCCAATATCCTGTCTTTGCTGTTGGAGGTTTGTACTCAGTTACCTCTCTGAGTTGGCCCTGCCCTAGAAGCTTCCCTGGTTTGTGAGTAGCCTCAGGCAAATCCTTTACTCTCGGGTGGCCTCCTCTGGTTGCCCAGGGAGACAGTGGGTGTGGCTTCAGAATATCCAGGAGTGAGCCATTTTGCTGTTAAAGAAAATATGGCTGTTGATCCGCCTCCGGGAACTGCCGCTGTGGTGTGAGCACCCTGCCGACCCTTCTCTCCTTGCTCCCATGCCCCAGAGTCAGCACTGACCAGCCGCAGTTTATGCTCTGTCGACACCCCTTGAGAGATCACCTAAAAATTTGGACTCCTGGGCGACAGGCCTCCAGATCTCAAAGTGAGGATGAAGGAGAGTGCTGGCAACCCAGAGATGTAGGTAGTGAGCACACAGTTCCACACAGTTTTATGCCTGGCCGCACCACTGTCAGAAGACAGCCGCCACTCGGCGTCTCAGGGAACTGCAGCTCTGGAGTGGTTCCCTTCTAGCCGACTGTCTGTTCCTCGCTCCCACGCCCCAGAGTCAGAGCAGCTCAGGCACTGTCCACACCCCACGAGAAATTACCCAAGAATCTGGAATCCTGGGGGACAGGCCCCCAGACCCTTGAGAGAGAGTGGAGGGGAGTGCTGGGAGCTCAGCGTTGCAAGTGGGGAAGATACAGTTTCACTCAGTGTTATGCCTGGCCATATTACTGCCCAAGGAGGGCTGCTGTACCACGCCTCAGGGAAGTGCCGCCCTGGCGTGGTTCCCTCTCAGCCGACTGCCCTCTCCTTGCTCCCGAGCCTCAGAGTCAGCACTGACCAGCTACAGCTCGGGCACTGTCCACACCCCCTGAGAAATCACCCAAGAATCCAAACTCCTGGGGGGCAGGCCTCTAGACCTCAATGTGAGTGGAGGGGGGTGTTGGGAGTTCAGGGTAACAGGCAAAGGATATTTACAGTTTTATACAATTTTATGCCTGGCAGGAGAACGCCATGGCACCCTAGTAGGGGAGGTAGGTCCAGTTTTTAGAAGGTCTCTCCCATGGAGTGTAGTGGGAGGGCCTTTGATTTCTGCCCATTTGTTTGTTTGTGGGGCTCTTGAGCTGGTCTCATGGGGTGGGGGGACTCCCGTCCACTTGGTGATGGATTTTGTACCTTTTGTTTGCATCCTTGTGGTCGTAGCTCACCTCAGTGGGGTTGATGTGTGTTCTTCAACCTTCTCTCTTGGTGCAGCTCAAATCCACCAGGTTACTTGCTAAATTTTTGTCCCTTAACTCTCTTTCTGGAGGGGAGCCTCTTTGGAAAGCTGGCTTCAGTCTGCCATCTTCAAGACTCCTTCAAGATGTCTTTAAAAATCAATAGCCCTTGTGAAACTAATAGCTGATATCAATAATTCTGAAAATATTAGGTCATAATTGAGATGCTTCTACTAGGGTATCAGAACGGTTAATCCCAGTGCATGCCTGGCCAAGTGTGCCATTCATTAACACATAGAATTGGGCAGCAAGGATGCTTCTCAATGCTTATGTCACATATGTCTGATGTTGTTTTAAAAATATTGTGGCCTCAGCATGATCCCAGAGCAACTGAATAACAATCTCTGAGTCATTCTAATATCCAGTTACAACTGGTGAATGGCTAGTGAAGTGAACAAGAACAGTGAGGTACAGTCAGAATCAGAGTTGTGGTCCTCTGTCATCGTATTAGCCTTGTAACTTCAAACCAAGCATGTAGTCTCTCCCTGGACTTTGGTTTTCTTAGCCATATGTTAAGTATAATACTTCTCTCTCTGTCTTGTTTCAAGTACACTTTTGATACTAGAAAAAAAATATATGTGAAAGTGCTTTGTAAATTAGGAAGAGTAAAATCATACTATTATCCTTATTACCTACTTTTAATCATTTTATTGGAGTGGTATGATATGTAAGTTAATGTTAGTAAATTATCCACTTGAGTATCTGCACCCAAGAGATAGCTAAGAATCCAGTTAGAGTGACTTTGCTGGTAGACAACTTCCCCTTCCACTCAGATGTCCTATATTTGTACAAAAAGTAAGCATTACAACATTTTGACAAATTACCTTCCTTTGGCGCCTTTCAGGTCACAGTGGAAGTAGATCACTATTGTTAGATTTGCTGTTACCTTTGTGAGCTGACTCATTGCCATTTTTCTCCAGGTCTTTATTGCTTTGGGGATTGTGTACCTAAATCTAGACCCTACAGGGGGCCGAGGCAGGACAGAAGTGGAGCACATACAACCACTTTCTGCTTTGCATTCAGATGGACCTAGATTTGATCCTTGACTTTATTGTTTGCTGGTGGTGTGAACTTGGGTAAGTTAGGTCACCACCTTTGAGCTTATTAAATCTTTATCGATTCTATTACCTAACACTTTAATTAAAGCAAAGAAAGCCAATTTCAAAATAAAAAACCCTTCTTCAAAAAGGAGGACCAATAAGCAAAAGTGCAATCGTATTTACCTTCAGTGTTGCTTTGTAACTAAGCCAGCCCAGTGAGTGGCCGAGAAGCTGTTCAATGAATGGCAATGAATATTGTCATTATCCCTGTCTTGGGTATGCCAGAGGTACAACCCAAGGGATGTGAACCCTAGCCCTCAGCCTAAGCGTGTTGGGTAGTGGCAGAACTCAGCTTATCACATTTCCCTGCCACTGGCCGACTCTATCTGGGCTGCAGGAGAGCAGGGACTTCCTTTGAGTACAAAGAGGCCTTGAAAAGCCTGCCCTTGACCTCAGCCATTTCTGATGTTGGCCTTATTCTAAAGCCAATCTACAGCTTTGGGTTTTCTCCAGGACTGACAGGGCAGGAATCCAGATCACGATTTTAGAACTTATCCTGGCCAGCTGGGAGCTGCCTGGGTTATCCTCAGAAACACCTTGGCCGCCTGAGAATCTGCCCAACCAAAATTCCTGGGAGCTGGGCCAGACTACTTCAGGCCTTTTCTGGTCTTGCTGGGGAATCAGCTTTGAGCCAGAACCTATTCAAAGGTGAACGGTGAGCAGAAGCTTGCCAAAGATTAACCAGTTCTCCCAACCACAGCTTTCTTTTGCAGATTCATTATGTCAAAATTAAGGAAACATATTTTTTGAATCACAGAGATTTATCTATGTAATAAGAAAATCTTAACATCTTTTAAAGGAGACCAGAACTATTCCTAGCTCAATGACGTTAACTGATGGTACTGTACCACAATATCAGAAGATTCTACCTCACTAGGGTGGGAATCTGCAATGTACTGAAGCCTATAGGTGTTTGTAGTTTAAACAATAAGAGAGGAAAATAACTGAACCACAACTTAAAAATAGCAGGAACTTTTTTTATGTGTTTTATTTTTCTGTTTTCAAGCCTGACCTTAAACATTCTCATTCGTTTGTTATCCAAAAACAGTCAACGACATCACTATCAGCTCAGCATTGATGATCTGCAGATTTAAAAGATCTTTCACTGCAGGTAATTAAAAATGCACCAAAAGTCAAAATCCTGTTATGGGTTCTAAGCAGTTTGAAAGAGAAGGGTTGCCCATATGGAACCACCAGCCACATAACATAGCTCTTACTAACTTGCTTCTCATAGCAACACTTTCTGAAAAATGCACCAACCTGAGCTGTTTAGTGCTGTGACATACAGTATTCCATGCTAGAACAAATTTTGGGCAGGCACTGGAACCGTCCTCTATGCCCATGTGTGCACTTCCTGGTAAATTCCAGTTTTATCAAAGAACCCTGCTAAGTCAATTTAGCAAGACCCCCTGCCCTCTGTATCTGATCATCGTAGAGCCCAATCTCTCTCCACCACTACAAAACGTCATTGCAATGGCCTCTGTACCAATAGTCCACTTTACTGTGCTTTAACAAGTATCATTGAATAATTTTTTTCCTTAACACATACACGTGGTAAGATCCTCTCAATAGCCTGCTGCTATGTTGGAAAAACTGGAAAATTGTTCAAATCAAAATAGTGGCATTTGGTTGGAGATGTTTTTCTTCTCTCTCTGCTCATTTTTCATCTTCCTGGAGGGCCCTCCCTTTCCCAGCATCTCCCCACCTCTGCTATTCTTTACTCCTCTCACTCACTGCTCTCTGCTCCTGACAAGAAGGAGTGCCTCTGCAGGGCCAATACATCAAGCTGTGACACCAGCAGAGTCTCATTCCCTCTGACAGACGTCAATTTAAAAGACAAGAGAAGATTTCAGCACAGGGGTGAGGGACGTGAATGGAATTAGTAGTCATTACCCCAAGCAACATGGGCTCCCTGTAGCTGTTCCCTCATCTGGCTTCTCCTGACTGTGCCCCAAGGATCACCCCCATCACTCTAACCAGTCATGACACAGCCGATGTATGGGTTAAAATGATGAGCAGGGGAGACAGGCAGATCCCAAAGTAAATAGACTGAATTAGAAGCATTACAACAGTTAATATGTCAGGTCCCTATTGGGAGGCCATAGATCCTGTGTGGTCTATTTCCTCTGCATATTGAAATTGATTGTGCCTGGGGCTACAGCAGGCTTGGTGGGGGAGGGGGGCTGGTGATTCATCCTTCTTGTCACATGGATCAAAGAGAACAGACAGTGTTATGTGGAATTATTTGCTCTGAAGGTGCAGGGAATAGAATTTAATAGAGAAGTGGTGTATAATGAACGAAGGCGTGAGTCTTAGCCAGCGTCTCCCCTGGCACACCCATCAGGAAGTATAAATAAGGTCATATTTCTCTGGCTTAGCCCCATCTAACACTGCAGGGACTCTACCTCTCTTCCTTTCCCCCCACCTGGCCAGCTATTTCTAGGAGACCTCAAGGGATGCTGCCCATATTTTTGAGCACAGTCCTCTTGGCCACCATATCTGAGGTTCTCCTCCTCCCCTTCTGCTCACTGTGGTGATGTCTATCAGGGGAAGCTGCCAAGTCCTGAGCTAGTCACTGATGCCAGATACAACAGGCACTGTTGCCACCGTGATGCTGCTGGCACTACCCTGTCGCCTATAATGCCACAGAGTCCCAAGTTAATGCCCCAGAATTAGGCACTAACACTCTTTATTTAACTTGTTTCCTCTTTAACTCAGAGCAAATTCAATGTCATGTTGACTTTAACAGAATCTATCTTTGTATGTCTATGTGCTCATGACTGCTGCTTCCCACTTGTAAGCCATAGGCATGATTCCACAGAGGACAGGCTGAGTAATTGTTACTGCACTGGTTCAGATTCTCCTGAAAGAGAATTGTGTGCAGCAGTGTTCTGGGAGTGCACTCAAGACCCATGACTGTGTGAGGGGAGGTGAGGACAAGCAGATGAGTGCCTGTGGAGGGAATGCAGCAGCACGGTTGAGTGAAGGAGGAAGGTGGATGGTACCACAGTGGCAATCAAGGCCTTGTCTGTGTGCATGGGGTGGATCTGGAGCTGGGCTGGCTCTTCAGAGTTGCTCATAGTTGAGGTAAGAGGCTGGGATTTGTACTCCCACATCACACAGTTACTGGATGTGGGTTGTCTCGCGCAGGGGATGTAAACTTGAGTGAAGTGGTTTTTTCAACTAAGGGCAATTACCAAGAAAGGGAATCAGCTGGGAGTGGTTTTAGCCAAATCTTTGTTCCACTCAGGGAATCTGGCTGGTGCACATTTGATCTGTCTGCCGCTTCTTTTCCCTACAGACTTTTTGAGCTTGGCTTAACAATTTCCTTAGATTGAATTATTTTTAAAGAAGATCCTCATATTTTGGTAAGCCTTTTTCCTCAGTCCTCTTTGAGCCCTTGGGTAAATGGTTGCTAATACTCATACTTGGAACAGCACTACAATCAAAATCAAAATATGTCTTCTTCAAGTCCTAGAAAGGAAGGCAGGAAGCTGTATAAGACCAAACATATGAAGCATGAGTCTGAAGACAAGTCCTGGGTTGCCCTCCTCTGCCTGTCTCACCCCTTAGTGACATTAAACAGTTACTCCCCCACCCCACCCCCCGAACTTATCTTCTAAATGCAGATTTCCACTAGCCACTTTCTAAGGTCACTTTTCAGTTTTAAATTTCTCCAACAATGTGACTATACAGACATGAAAAAAGAAATGTGATCAATGCTCCATCAAAAAAGCAAAGATACGAGTTATGTCTTGGAGGGTATTGAAATTTTGTTAAGGAGGCAAAATAAAGCAATTAGGAAAGAACTAAGAATAATGAAAAATTAGAATAAAAATCATAATTCATACAATCAGATTTCAAAATGATTGCCAAAAGCAACTCCATTGACAGAGGGCAGGAGTCAACAATTTTTTTCTTTGAGGAAACAAATAATTAGTTTTCACTTTGAAGTTACATATAGTTTCTGTCATGACTACTCCACTCTGCTGTAGTAGTGTGAAAACAACCACACATTATATGTAAATGAGTGTGTGGCTGTGTTACAATAAAACTTTATTTACAAAAACAGATAACCAGTTGTGAGTGCCCAACATTTCTCTTTATCATCAGATCTAAAGAGAAAAAAATGAGTCTTCATAATTAACTAACGCAATGGTATTAAACCAGTGGCCTGCAGGCTGCATACTGGTTTTAGGAGGACATTTTTAGCTTATCAGTGGTGTCATATGTTACAAAAATGATGTACAGATTTTATTTTTTTTCCATCAGCTTTCATTACTATTTGTGTACTTAAGGTGTGGCCCAAGACAACTCATTTTTCCAATGTGCAGCAGAGAAAAAGTAAAATTGAACACACCTAAGTGCTTGCTGTTCAAAGTACAGTTCATGTGTGCTCAGCCTGAGCATCACCTGGGAGGGCATTTGAAATGGAGAATCTCAGACAGCAACTCCAGGCTAGTTGGGTTATAATATACATTTCAAAAACACCCCCAGGCAATTTATATACACTATAAAATTTGAGTAGAACAAATCAATTCTACATCTTCTCACTTTTATAGATGAACACAATGGGGCCCAGAGTAATCAGATGATTTACCTGCAGTCACACAGCTAGTTTTAGATCAAATTGAGATTAGACACATTCTGATTTTTTTCTTTATTCTACAAATATTTATTGAGCATTTTCTACACGACAGGCAATACTATGCACCTTCGTGGAACTTGCATTCCTATTAGAGAAAAATAGACAATAAAACAATTAAAAATTGTTTGGCCTATGAAAAATCAGCACACATTTTGGAGAAAAATAAATCAAGACTAGAGAAAGCACAAGGAGATTCAGGCAACAATTTTACATGCATCAATCAGAAGGACCTCACTGAGAAAGGCAACATCTGATTAATGACTTGAAGGAGGCCACAGAGCTGGCACACAGATATTCAGAGAAAGAGCCTTCCAGATGCTGGGTATGCTAGTGCCAAGGCCCTGTATTGGGTGGATGATTATTGTGGTCAAGGAGCAATAGAGTTTCCCTGTGGCTTGATACAGAGTGAAAGCAAGAAGAAATAAGGTTGTGAGGTCAGAGAGAGGTCATGGCCAGTAGGAAGGTAGAGGACACAATTATGTAAGGATTCAGAAACTGGAGTAAAATTTGCCTTTTATGCCAACTAAAAGTTTTTGAACAGAAAACAACATAATTGCTTTTGGTGCTATGTTGAGAATGAAGAACAGGTGGAAGGTGTCAACAGAGTAAGAAAAGCAGTCAGACACTCATGCAGTCATGCAGGAGAGACATGGCAGTGGCTCATACCAGAAGAGGTGGAGTTCCGTACAGACTTGAAAGGCAAAGCAAACGTGTTTTCCTGAGGGATGGATGTATAATACTCTATTATTGTTGGAGAAGGAGGAGTGAAGGATGAAGTTGACATTAAATGATAAGGAGAAAAATAACTGGAGCAGGGTTAGGGGTAATGACCATGAATTTACTTTTTGACAGGATAAATTTAAGATGCCAACTGACCTCCAGTGGGAGATGTTGAGTAAGAGCTGAACATGTGAGTCTTGAGTTCACTGGAAAGGTCAGGGTTGGAGTTCTAAATTTGCCAATACATAGTGTAGAGATGGCATTTAAGGTCATGAAATTAGATGAGACACTTAAGGGAATAGGTGAAGAAAAAAAGAGAAAAGTATATGACACACCTCCTGGGTGTGGGACACAACTGCAACAGGGACTTTACCTAACAAATGCAAACAATGAAACCTAATTGTACCCTCATATTAGTCTGAAATAAAAAAAATAAATTTTTAAGAAAAGAAAGAAAAAGAAGAGAAGAGGTCAAGGCCCACGCCCTGGGAAACTCTGATTTAAGGACTTGGGGAGATGAAGAAGGAAAAGCAAAGCACACTGTACCCTGCTTTCCCTGTTAGGACATGGCCACACTGAGGAAGCTTCTCCTGGGTGATAGTTGGCTGCCAAGGGCCTCAACCCAGGCACTCCTCTCTTTGGCTTAGGCTAATTGTCTTCCATTCTAGCTCTCTGGCTCTTTTCTCTAGGCCTTCCTTTTCATTTTATTTCTACCAGATGCTGAGCAGTAGGCTTTTAAAAATGTGAGTTATGGGGATAAAGAAAGGTTTTAGGTATCTGAAGATGCTATTCTGGTACCAATTAACTATTTTGTTTTGTGTTTGTATTCCACAATAGAAAGGGGAAAGGGGCCCGGGAGCTGTTCTCTATTGGTAAGCTCCATCAAACATGGCTGTTTTAATTTCAATTAGAAGAAGAAAAAAAAATTAACAAAAATGAAGAAACTTTTATTTCCAGACTGAAAGAAACTTGTTCAGGAGCATTTAGTCAGGATAGCATTAGAAAAGGAGCAGGATGGAAGTTGGAAAACCACGTGTTAATTTCTGCTGTAGAAAGTGTTTTTACCCTGGTCACTTCCACATTACCAGGCCATTTAGTTGAATTCTGTAAAGCAGCGGTTCTCAACCTGTGGGACCTACAGGAACTGTATTAAAGGGCCGCTGCATTAGGAAGGTTGAGAACCACTTATCTAAAGGAAGGATTATGGTTTTAGATGCATCTTATTTTGAAGACCCGTGTGGGAAACAGGAGTTGTTTAAGCAAATGAAAGACATGACACTCTGTTGATAAGTGGTTCTAAGCTAGGAATGAAAGTCTGATTTATTATGTGAAATTTTCCAAAATTTAAGTATTGATTACCTGTTTCATGTAGTTTTCAAATATAGTAAGAACAAACACACACACACGCACACACACTCATATATACATATCTGTGGAAACACACTTCTCTCCCAAGAGCAAACAATGTGTTCCACAAATAATAAAGAATTTTCTAGCAAACAATCATGATAAACTTCTAGAGAAACTGCTATTCCTTGAGAATCAGATTCCCTGCTTAAAAAGAACAATAACAAAGACAATATGTAAAAGAAGAAAGCTCATTACCTAGTGTCATAATGGAGTTTCAAGAATATGTGGGAAAAAAAAAGAAAGACATTGTGGAAATTTTAAGAATCAATTTGTATTCTCCAGATAAAGTATGATAGGAATTGAGCTAAGTCATCTTTTTTTCCCATTAGCAAGTTTAAAGTATTTTGGTGAATACCACAACAGATTTGAAATACGTGGAAGTTATAATGTTACTAGATGCTAGTTTATAGTGGAAACAAATCTTAAACTACAATAATCTACTAGTAAGCAGGCACAATCCACACTGGTAAGTGTGAAATCTCCATTCCGTCCTCAGACATTCCCACAAGTGCCTTTTGTGAAGGACTCACTTGAGAGTGATAGCCAGAATTCTCAGAACTCGGTTTCAGCTAATATGTAATTGGGTGAGTTATAGTGTTTTCCAGAAAGTTCAAATACAGCAACAGCCTGCAGCATTCTCACACCTTTCTTATGCAAGAGTCTGGGGGTGCTCAGTAGTCTTTTTGGCCAGTCATACTTTTTGACCACTCTTTAACCAATGAAAAATTATCTATCCCTCAAACTAATAGATAAAATCACTAGCAAAGGTTTCATTAATGATCCTTGAAATTCCTATGTGGATGTCTCTAAGTATGGATCATTGACTAGAGTTCTTCAAACACTAAGTAACCACTGGGATGAGAATTCCAGAGTAGGGATCTTCAACTGTCAATGACTACTTGGGTATAGATTACAACAAATCTATACATCAGTACATTACACTTACATATAAGAAGATTGCTACATGGACTATATAACAGTAGCCCCATATCATCCATCATCAAAGCACAAATACCCTCTCATTTTGGTTTCCTACCACCAGCACTTACAAAATTCCAGATAAGTCATATCACTGAAGATTGTGACAATACTGGCTTGAAAAATCATCTTCATTACAGGAAATTTCCTCCTTGAAATTGATACGAACAATTCCAAATCCCTAATCCTACTTCTCAACAAAGATACTTCTCTCCATGTGGACTACTATATTCTTTCACTGGATCAAAAATCCACATCTGTAATTATGAAAATTAAAAAGCAATCAAAAGGTCAGTCATTAATTATATTTATCTATGTCTTCCTTTTGTTCAACTATTCTATGAATGAAAACCATGACCAATAATATCAACTTGAGATATTGATACACACATGATTAAACACCTTCTAATTTTTACTCTTTTCAATAGTTCACTATCTCATCCTTTATTATTTATGATTTGCTTACCTTAAAGGCAGCTTCAAAGATAAATAAGAAAGGGAAGTGGACATGCCCTAAAATATACATCGAGCACATAACTTCCTTCCTTAGTCCTGTTAATGTGACAATAACCAGAAAATTTACCTGAGAAGTACAAACATTTCAGATTGTCTGTGGGAGGAGGAAAAGGAGCTATGTAAAGGCAATGTGAAAAATGAGTGGCAAAATACAGAGCTCCATCATGAGAATCCTTCTTCTATTGAGACTGGAAAATACAAGCAACATACAAGAAAATACAAAGAAAAATTAGGAACATTTGTAGTGGCTTTTAGCCATGGTTGAATAAAGAAAATCTATTATTAGATTATGAGGTAGCTTGAAACAGGATGAACCAAGATAGAACTTGCTTGGCATGACAAGAAGGGAGGCGAAACAGTTTTTTCTGGACATACGAGCTAATTAGATCTGTGACTAATTCTTGTTCCTCACTAATAACCATCTGTGTGAATTTGGCCATGGAGCTTAATTTCCTGATTCTCACACTCAACTTTCAGAAGAATAGTGCGAATATGGAGAACCTAATTATTTTTCTCTCGTGAAAATGTTATACATTTTGTTTCCATGAAATCTTTAATTGTAAAAAGAATAAATCAGAGAAAAGACTGTTACTTATTTGGGTGGGGGCAAGTAAGTAATAGTATCAATTGCCTGTTAATTGGACCTCTCCTTCTTTTGTTCTCTTCACAGTTTTATCCATTATCACGTATACTTTTATGTGGATTGATGGTGATACACCAATAACTTTTATTTTATTTATGAAATTAAAGTTTAAATCTGTTCCCTTATAGTTTTCACTATCCCTCATAGTCTTCCATGTTATGACTTTATGTAAATATTTAGAATTAAAGGAAATAACATCGTCCAATTAGAGTTAAGATCATAGGGGTCTGCTAGTCTAATTGATAATATGCAGATTTAAGAATTATAACTTCTGAACAGTTTTGGAGAATATAAATTGCCCCAAAATTATGCAAAAGAAATATGATTATAGAAGATTATAGAGACATAAAAGCAACACAGAGACATAATAATAGAGCAATTCTACACAGTAGTTTGTTCTTTCATCCCGCTTCAAGGACCATGGCAACTTCAATTTTGGCATTAAAATAAAATACAAAATAGGTTAAACAGCAGCATTGACTTATTTGAAGTATGAATGTGTAGGTGAAAGTAGAGATTAAGGGCAGTTTGCTCACAGAAGTCAGCAGATGAGAATAAAGATATAAAAAAGTGATAAAACTAGGATTTATAAAAGATAAAAATAGAGTTTCCACAATCTCTTTAATGGAGCACAAAAATAAATAAAATTAGAGAAGGAAATATTGAAGAAATAAGTGAAAATAAATATTTCACAATTAAAGAAAATGGAGACCTCAAATGGTTACTACTGAGCAGGTTAACATTAGGATTATCAAACCAGTGAGGAAACTCTAAAACTCTTCTGAGAGTAAGAAAAGATCATCTACAAAAGAAGAATTGAATTGATTTTATACTTTTCAATAGCAAAGCTGGAGAAAATAGTTTTAAAGTACCTAGGGAAAATCATTTTTAATCTAGAATTTTATATTCAGTTAATTTATCATTGAAATATGAAGGAATAATAAAAATACTATTAGATATGCAGGTATTTAGACACTTACTACATAAAGACCAACATTGAAACTGCTTGAAGAATGTATTCAGACAAGAGTAGAAATATGCTCCAAGGATGATACAAAAGGCATGGGGAGTTGTAGTATCAAGTATCTTGGAAGTTTTCGTTATAAAAAGGAGAAAGCATAAAACCAACCAAAAGGAAAAGAGAAGGTCTGTCATTATAGTAAAATTTTGAAGTAAAGTTTTAAAAAATGTCCACAAGATGGGGATGATAGAATAGAGAAGGTTAACAGAACCTGGGTACTCATGCAAGCAAGTGTGTGTGTCTCACAACAGTGATATGAACATCAATGTAATGGACCAATCAGAGAACGTATACTTGAGTTTTGAGTCTTAGAATTAAGGGAGCAAGTGTGGGAACAAAAATAGAATGCATAACTTTTACACAACCAAGAGAAAACTCACTCTATATAACAGATATTGAGAATCAGAGCAGGGTGGGGTGGCTGACGCCTGTAATTTCACTATTTAGGGAGCCTAGGAGTTTGGGACCAGTGTGGGCAATATGGTGTAACTTCATGTCTACAAAAAATAAATACATTAGTTGGGTGTTAGGCATTAAATTAGTGTGCCTTATAGTTCCAGCTACTCAGGAAGCTATGACAGGAGGATCTCTTGATCTCAGGAATGGAGGAGCAATGAGCTATGACCTCACCATTACCCTCCAGTCCCAGTGACAGAGTAGACCCTAGCTCTAAAAAACAAACAGAATGAAAGGAAAAAAAAGAAAAAAAAATAGGGGGAAAAAGGAACAAAACTGAAGGGATGAATAATAAATGGATGCTGAAGAAACATACTTAAAACCAAGACACAAAGAAGGTAAATGAGGGGATAAAGATACACTGGTGTGGGAATCGGAATATCTGATAATATATAACTTAAGGCAAAAAATGTATTAAGCAAAAAACTTTATAAACTGATAAAATAAATGATTTCTATAATAAATTTAATATACTCTCAAAACATAAAGCCTCTGAGTATATTCACAGTAACTGACAGCACTCTAGAGAAAATAGATGTATCAAAGACATCCTTCCTAGAAACAGATTACACAAACAGATAAGCAACAATAGATATTAAAGACTTGAACAATTTGAGGTTTAAGCTATGAAGACATGGAATTCTGTAATTCTTAAGCAGAGAATGCAAATCTTGGGAATTGTTATAAAATTAAACTTATCTATTATGCCATAAATGACTTAACAATCCATCAAAAATCATAAACATCATATAGAATTGGTTCTCTACATAGTACGATAAAGTTGGGAAACAAAATGAAAACTAAAATATCTTGTTTATTTGTAACTTCCCTGGAGATGGTTGCTAAATAAAAATTACTAAATAACTATTGTGTTGAAAAGCCATAACATAGAATACTCAGAAATGAATGACAATGGATGTTGTTAGTGGAGATCTAAAATGGCGCCTAAGATTCCTGCCCCGAGTGTACTGACCTGCCATTTAGATGGGTGAAGCACACATCCAAGTGTTGATGTGAAGGGACTTTGCAGATGTAATGAAGGTCCTAAATTACTTGAGTTAAAGATCTCCTTGGTGGGGCTAATATAGTATACCCTCTAAAGTGACTGGGCTCTTCTTCTTGAAAGAGATTTGAAGAAAGAGAAGGATTTGATGCAAGGATAATTTTTCACTGCTGGCTTGGAGATGGAGAAGACCAAGTATAAAAGAATGTGAGTGGCTTCCTCATGCTGAGAATAGCCACTGCTAAAGAGCCAGTCACCCCTATAACCACAGGAACTGAATCTTGCACAAGGAGCTCCTGATGAGAACTTAGTTTTGCCAGTAACTTGTTTTAGACCTTGAGTGGAGAAACTAGCCCCCTGTGACTGAAATTCTGCCGTGGAGAACCGTGAGATATTAAGAGGCCTAAAATTTTCTCTGTTCGGAGATTTGGAAGGATTTTTAACTATAGATTCATTTCTTAAATAGATATGAGATTTTTCAAGTTAGCTATTTCTTACTAAGTGAGATTTGCTAGCTCGTGTCCTTGCCCTCTAGTTTTCTTGAACATTTTAATGACAGCTATTTTAGAGTTCACGCTTGATTAATGCCATTATCTGACTGCCCTGTGGGTCTGTTTTGTTTTCAGGGTTTTTTTTTTCCTCCTTTGATTTTAGTTACTTCTCTTTTTGTATGCCTGATTGTAGTTTTTTAAACATTTGTCCTTTTATTTTGTTTTTTTTTTTAGAATGCCAAAGCCTGAATGCAAAAAACCACTGAAATAATATAAGGCTCAGGACGATGCTTCACTTTCCTTCTGACTGGCTATTTACCAGATTATTTAAATCCCAAATGATTTAAAATTATTTATACATGTACTTTGTTCCCTGTTTGGGGCTGGCATGTTTCTGCTTTGTACTACCCCCAAAGTATGAGTCTTTATAAGGACCCTTCCACTTTGCAGAACCTGAGTTCTATTTTGGGTTTTTAGACCTGAGCCTACTGAAAGCTCACCTCAGTTTCATAAATCAGCCACTGTTTTTGGAACTGGCAATCACCTTGAGGGAAGTTACCAAATACTTATTCCTGTCCTTTATCAAGTTGTAGAGTAATACTCCATAATATTTATTCTTCATCACTTATTAATAATATCTTGAAGGAAATTGAGATTCCTTAAAACTTTTTAAAATATGTAGAAATCACATCTGTTTCAGGTGGAGGGGTTTTTCTTGGAAATTTGCCATTTTTGTTTTATTTTCTCATGGCATGCAATATTATTAAAAGAAGACTGATGCTAATATGTTTCCTTTTCTTTCATAGGGAACCTGCAAAATTGTTCCTTTTTGGAATATTTAAAGGGTGTTATGTTTTCTTTTTTAGTCTTTGCTTGTGAAATTGCACATTGGTATATTTAGCTATGAATTTGTGTTCATTCTCCAGGTTGACAATTTTGTTTCCTTTTAATGTATTTATTTCTTATGCACTGAAGAAATTGTCTATTATCTCATTGATTATATATTCTATTCCCTAGAGATTTTTTTTTCCTTCCAATGTTCTTATCAAATGGATTTCAGCCCTACTGGACCTATTCTCTACAACTTTTTATTTCATTGTAACTTCCATCATTATTTCATTAATTTTTTTTTCACATGGTGTTTTGTGAAATCATTTGCATGATTGTCTAGCTCACTAAAGTCACTCTTTAGCTTAATTCATTTTGCCATACAATTCACCTTTGAATGTAGGGTATTTTTATTTTCAAGTTTTTCAGAGTATTTTTTCATAAATTGCTCTTTTATAGATATGATGAACAGGCCCATATAATTTCATTACAGTTTATCTGCTTATTCCATTAAATATTTTTCCATAGGCTAGTATTCTACTTATTAAATTGAGGATCTTTCTTTTGTATTTTTGATTTTCCTCATACATTTGCTGATTCGTAGTCTATCTGCTAATTTTTCAGAAATGTTCTGGTTTATCCATTTGTGGATGCAGGTTTTGTTTACACCTGATCTTTGCAAAGATAGAAAGAAACACGGCAGCACATGGTGTGCATCAGCCTGTTTTGCAATTTTTTTCTTTTTCTTTTTTTTTTTTTTTTTCACTTTTTTTGCCTAATACTAATGCTTTGCAGTTTTGAGGGCACTCCCTTCATCTCTCTCTGGACCTTTAGCTACCTGGAATTCTCTGGCTTTATTGTTCCATTCACTTACCTTGTAGGATCAAATTCAGTTAATTTCTCCTCTCCAAATATTTGTACAAAGTGATAGCTTAAGTTAATAGTTACCTAAGGTCTTATTATCATTATCTATATTCATTGCATATTCCCCCAAACCACTGTGATTTAAATACCATTTCTTTACTCTGTATTTGTGTATTTTCATTACAATCTGATGTAGTTTTTATTTTATTCCTATTAGCTTTCTATTGAGAAATTCATCAAAATTTTGTGTCTATGGTAATCTTACTTGTTTTCTGGTCATATTGCAGAATATTTTTAAATAGCTTTTGTTTCATTCCATTGGAATGGGGTAAAAGTGGTTGCTTATACTCAGTCCACTCTGCTCTAGTAGCTTTGTAATGAAAATCATAAGGTTACAATGGCACAAATAATAGAGCAAAAAGCTCAGAAGTGGTTTATGCAGAAACTCCTGGTGATGGTTCCCATCTATTTTTAAGGTTGCTATTATATGAAGAAGATAGGGATAGAAAGGTAAGCATGAAATTTGCAGAGATTTATTTATATTCCAAGGTGAGTATGATTGGATATTGGTCCCTGGCTAACCAAACAAAAGAGAAAGAACAGTATAATAAAGGCCAAGTTAGACTACAAATCAGAGGAATGTTTCAGAATTAGTTAAGGCAGGTCTCGCATGAATCCTCTTCCAAAAATGCAAGATACGGGTGAGCGATGGCAGAAAAGAAGTTTGAAGACAATAACCATATTGAAGTCCAGGATTTTGGTTGATTTTAGGGTACTTTTTATTGACAGTAATTGACATTTTATTGCAAAGATCACTGAAATGGACTAAAATTATCTCTAAACCAAAGCACTAGACCAAGAATTTTCTATGGTATGTAAATAATATTGATCATTTTACTTCTGGAACTTCCTCAATGTATCCACTTTCAGCTATGTACTCAGAGCACTTCAGAAGTCACTCAACATAATAAGACAAAAATTTCAGCACTTTAAATATTATGCATTATATTCTATTTTAAAAAGCCCATTACTAAAGGTATATGTGCTGGCATTACACAATGTGGAAGCAATTCATTGAAGTCAACTCAGTTTTAGGAATTTTAGAAGTTTGAGTTTATATGTGTGCATTTAGATTTCCAACTAAGCATAAGAGTGATAGAATGTTGGTAGAAGACGCTAGAAACTTATAGGCTAATATCAACAGCATTTTCGTTATCTAACATTTTAAAATAAATGTGGCTGAGAGCTTGAATTATTATCTGTGGTGATTGCTAAACATGGCTACATGTTAAGAGCACAGAGGGAAATTAAAAAAATGGCAAAGCCCTGGGTGTTAGTTAGATTTTGTTTCAGTTGGTTTTCAGGAACCTTGAGAATTTGTGATTTAAAACTATCCCTAGATAGTATATGACATGTAGCAAGATATCAGAATCACTGATTTAGAAAACTCCCTGGATTATTCAAGGTTGCTTCACTCACAGAATGTGCACCAGATAGTATTTTTTTTTTTTTTTTACATTAAAAGGTCTAGAATTTTTCTCAAAATGCTCTCAGATCTCAATTTTACATAAATGGTGGCATAGACATTAACTTGAGCAGAAAATCAACCAATCTCTGTGGAACCTAAATGGCTTTGCAGAATCTCTCTCCTTTTTTCCTTTTAACAAATGCTAAAAACACCACTCCACAAAGGAAAAAAAAAAAAGAGCAATTTTTGTAACTCTCATTGTCAAAAACAGGAAACACCTGAGCTTTTACAAATCTTTTGATGAGAACTTGCAAAACTAACTCCTTAGACAACATAAACTAAAACTCCCATCTTCCCATCTTCGACATGTCAATGACGGAGTTCATGGCCATTCTTTAAGCCCTAAGCACTGTGAACCACCCACAGGGTCTTACAGTGTCATTCGTGGTTATTAATGGAGTATCCAAATTTGCCTTCAGTCTTGATATTCTTTTTCCTCTCATTTTTAAAACTTGCAATAAACTTGAAGCATCTCACTTTTCTTTTAACCCAATGAATAAATGTCAATACGGAGAATGTATATGTTTAAATGCTGTGGTCTTATCATAAAACTTAAACGAGAAAAGACCTAACTGCCCAATCCCATCACTTAATTCTCTTAATTAAAATCTTTCAAAGGCTTCTCATTTTCCTTAGGGTGAAATACAAAATGGAATATGCTGGTTATTCTGTTTGCCATCTCTTCCTCCTCGAGTTTCTCTCGCCTTCTCTTGCTCTGGGTTCAAAGTGGGACATTGGATGGGATGCATTGGCAAGGCATGAGGAGACAGGGTTGGGAGGTGTTTCTTTTCTGCTGCTCCTCTGTTTCTGCTTTTCTTCTCTGCCAGCAATGTAGACAGCCTCCCCGTTACACTTCTAGGACCACTGAACTCTAGTAGCTTAATTCCTCCTCTCCCTCCGGGGTGGGAGTGGGGGTGGGGTAGGGGTGTCCACTTCCTGTTATTTTTATTCTCTGAGTGCCTGGATCTCAATCCTTGTTTGTTTTCTAACTACTGACTACATATCTGTAAGGATTTCTTTGATTAAGATCTCTTTATTAAATTATCTGAGTTATTTTTCTTTCTTCCTGGGAACTTGACCAAGGTTGAAGTTACAAAGCCCTGTACAATCTAATCTCTGCCTACCATACCCACGTTTCACTCTACATTCTGGCTACGATTGCTCCCACTCAAGAGCCTGCGGTGCTCTCTTGCCCTGCTGTGTACTTCCTCACACTCTTACCTGATTAAGTTCCTCCTCCTTCCCATCTTTCAGCTCTCCATGTATTTGAAATGATCTGTAGATCAATACTCAGAAGTTCCCAACAAATGTTTGACACTTAGAAAATATTTTGTGGTGATGAGGATAATACTCATGCAAATCGTTTTACCATCAATTTAGCCCAGAGAAATAGCTGTTGATGATACAGATGAATTTTCGTCTTTGTACAATTTTTAAAATTATTATTTGGTTTGATAGGTATTGGGCATACTCACTAAAACTATTTAACATAATGGAAAAATCAGATAAGTTAGACCACAAGCCTTTTTAAAAATTTACTAGATATGTTACATCCTTTTGAAAACTTATGGGGAATATATTAGGGTCTTAGAAGAATGAAAGTTCTATATAATATTGTGCGTGTGTGTGTGTGTGTGTGTGTGTGTAAAGCAAGAAAATAAAAAGCAAAGTGAAAGAAATGTAATGGTCTATAATACTAATTGTTGTTGGTTTTACCTGCTTGGTTCTGAAGAAAATCTTATGGATGAAGAACAGAAATTATTTAAACTATTGATGATGATCATTTACCATAGGATGCCACTAGCTGTACCTTTTTAACTTGGTGACCCTTCAATTTGATCTCAATGAGCATTAATGAGGTTTGGGAAGATCTTAAATATTTCACTGCTATCGACCTCCTGATTGGAGTAAAAGCCTTCTCTTTTCTATTCTAGTAGAGATGTGAGATCACATCTTTCTAAGTTCCTTCACATGCATTTTGAGCCAGTGAGATACATAGAAACTCAGGATGTTAAATATTTTTGTGCAGACTACAGAATTTGAAGGAGAGAAGGGTTTTAATATAAGCTTAGGATTTTCTGTCATAAAGTCTGGTCTTTCTTCCACTCTTTCATGTTGCTGCTGCACATATATCTAATTGTGAAAAAATGGGCAGCCATCTTTTCCTCTGCTTCTGAAAAGAGATTGATTTAAAAAGAGAAAGGAAGAGCCAGCATTATATTTGGGCTAAGGCAAAAAGTAACATACATCTCTTTTTAAAAAATAGCCAGTCATTAATTTCTGGATAATAGTAGATGTTCTACAACTTATTAGTGCTCTTCCTTTTGCAAGAGAACTCTAGAAAAATGTTCCTCAGAAAATAGAGAAACAGTTGAGAACATTGTGTCTTGGCAAAAATTTGTCATTGGTATAAGAACACAGTGCAAAAGCTGCTGCTGACCCAGAAAATGTTGTTTGGTGGTGGCTCTGCTGCTTATCCTGAATTAGAATTTAAAGAAGTTTGTCATTAATTTTAGGGTCATTTATGTAAAGAGAATCTGGACCATCTTCCTTTTTTTCTTCTTTTTGAGACAGAGTCTCACTTTGTCATCCTCCATAAAGTGCCTGGTGTCACAGCTCACAGCAACCTCAAACTCTTAGGCTCAAGCAATTCTTTTGCCTCAGCCCTCCGAGTAGCTGGGATTATAAGTGCCCTTACAACATCTGGCTATTTTTAGAGATAAGGTCTCGTCTCTGGCTTAGGCTGGTCTTGAACCTTTGAGCTCAGGCAATCTGTGGGCATTGGCCTCCCAGAGTGCTAAGAATATAGACGTGAGCCACCGGACCTGGCATGGACCATTTTATGTCTAATCACGGATTGTATCTGCTTAACGAAGGTCATCATTATGAACTTAATTAAACAGCAAATGTATTTGCATGTCACAGCAACAATTAACTCCTCACATGGTCTATAGAAACCGTGGCTACAACATGGCACAAGGTGGTTGGGCCCTTAACCCATGGCTTGTTTGGGAGGCATTTTCAGAAATTAGTTGAATCTCCTTTGTATAAAAATAGCACCTCCTGCTTGGTGTGGTCTGGTGGCTCACGCCTGTAATCCTAACATTCTAGGAGGCCCAGGCAGGTAGTTTGCTTGAACTTAGGAGTTGGAGACCAGCCTGAGCAAGAACAAGACCCGGTTTCTACCGCCAAAAAAAAAAAAAAAAAAAATTAGTGGGTCACTGTGGTGGGCACCTATAGTCCCAACTACTTTGGAGGCTAAGGCAAGAGAATCACTTGGGCCCAAGAGTTTGAGGTTGCTGTGGGCTATGATGTCACAGCACTCTACCCAGGGTGACAGAGTGAAACTCTGTCTCAGAAAAAGAAAGAAAAATAGAAATAGTACCTCTCATTTCAAGAGCAGTCATTTGCAGTAAGTTAAGATGAGCAGATGCTGATCAGGCCCTTTTCCGACCTGTGTAAATTGGTGCAGTCATTGGAGCAGATGGATGAGTGAGAAGAACCCTTACTCCTGCGTCCTGGCTCTGAGCGGGGCCTCCAATCAAGTCTTGCACTTCTGTAGTGGGGATCTGTTGCGTGGGTTTAAAACCCAGATTCCTCAGTGACTAGTGCTTCAATGAGAAAACAAATTTTTTAGTGTAGGATAGTGAATTCCTCTCCCCCAACCCACCTCCTGCAAAGCCAATTGAGACATTAGTGCATTTAGTTTCTTGAAGAGGTGAAAGGAAAGAATCAGAGGGGGGAAGAGGAAAATCCTCTCAGATAAAAAAGCCAATCATCAGGTGACATCTCCGGCACTAACATTTAGTAACTGATAATTGCTGTAACCAGGGCCATTGAGCTTTGCAAATATTATCCAGTAAATTTTAATTAGCACCCGAGGGATTGAAGAGTTTGGAATAAGCTCCTGGGAGACGCTCCCCCAGCCAGTGGCGATGTGTGTTGAGTAATTTTAGATCAGCTGGCCTGTCAGAGCAGATCAGTGTCATCGCGCCACTTATCCAGAGGAAAATGCACCTGCTTCTACATGGAAATAAGGTGCATTATCTGCCAATTTGTGCAGCTTATTTCTGCTGCTCCCAGGTTTGACGAGCGGGGAGTGCCAGGCCTAAATCAAGAGGCTGTGGAGGAGAAAGGCAGGCGAGTTTTGCTGCCCTTCAAGGGCACACACTGTCACAGGCTCTTCTGCTTTTCGTTGGGTTGGACTTTTCTTGGTGCTGTATCAATGGGATGTATTTTGTATAACAGCTGATGATGTTATTTTACAGTCTTTTTTTTTTTTATCATTTTCTTTTGGTATGGAGAATTTTCAGTAGTATTCTGAAGAATGAGGTGGGCAATTAGGTAAAGAGGGACATTGATCTAGGAGGAGGAATCTAGTAAAGCCTAAATCAAAATATTGGGTGGAAATCTTTAGAAGCAAATTGCATGTACACACATGAAATATATCATTCATTGTTATTTTTAATAGCACTATACGTGAAGCATCCCCTTATTGTAAAGAAATCAATAAATACAGAAATATTGGGCTAATATTTATAAATAAGATTTCCAGCTGACACTACAATAAGCAAGTTGTGCTTGTATGTCCCCACCTACAAATAGGGAAATTGAATGTGGAGCAATTAAGTGACTTGCTTCAGGTTACTCAGGTATTATATGACAGTGCCTGCATTTGACCTCAAGCAATTTAACCCAAGAACCTATGCTTTCAATAGTTCTGAGACGTATATACACGCACATATATAAACATATATAGACATGCATGTATATACAAATGCATACACATTTATATCAGCTTAGTGTGTATTTGTCAGCTCCTTTCTCTACCTACTGATTTTAAACTGTTTTAAGATCAAGGATTTTAACATTGAATTCAATAACTATAATAAATATTTTAAGATGCACTTCAAGAAAAGCCTAGGATTAGATACCAGGAAAATGCAAGTAGAAACCCAATTGAGATACCACTTTAAAACACTAAGATGGGAGATTAGTTAAGATTCGGTATAATCAAAAAGGCAGGTAATAACAAGGATTGATAAGGATGCAGAGAAACTGGAATTCTCATACACTGCTAGTGGAAATATAAACTGGTGCAGCCACTTTGGAAAACATTCTGACAGATTTTTAAAAGTTGAACATAGTTGTCATATGACCCAGCAATTCCAATCCTAAATATAGTCCAAGAGAAAAAAATATATGTCCACACAAAAATTTATATATAAATACTCCCAGTGGCATAACCCGAATATCCATCAGTGGATGAATGGGTAACAAAATGGGTACAATAAAATATTATTCAGTCATAAAAATGTGGTATTAGACACATGCTACAATCTTGACAATATTATGATAAATGAAAGTGGTGGTCACAAAGACCATTTGTTGTATGATTATTTTATATGAAATGTCCCAGAACAGGCTCATCTATAGACACAGAGAGAAGATTCATGATTACCTAGGGCTGGAGAGATGGGGGAATTGGGAGGTGATGGCTAAGGGGTACAGGGTTTTTTGGGTGGTGGTGAAAATGTTCTAAAATTGATTATACTGATGGTTGCACCACAGCTCTGATCATTTGTGAATGACATCTCAAAAAGTTGTTTTAAAAAAAGAGAAACTTAGGTGCACATCATGGCTCTGACTATTTTACTTGGATGGCTTTGGTAAGATGAGTTACCTTTTCAACTCCCAGTTTGTTCATTTGCATTTTGCAAATGACCACATCTCCCATTGAGAGTTGTGAGAATTCAAGATAATTCTTATAAAATGTTTGAGGTATAATAGATACCTCATAAATGTCAGTGATAAGGGCAGCTGCTGTTATTGATACGGAATTCCATTTTGTGACCAGTAAAAGAAAAGCCAGGAGTAGAGAAAGCAGAAAGTAAAGAAAGTTAGGACTGAGGAGGTTACAGATGGATAGACAAAGAAAAAGACATCCAATCAAGGGAAGAGGGAAAAGGAGAGAGGAAAGTCACATGGACATTTAGAGAGGTCAGAGATGAAGGATGATGTGGGATAACTGGGAAATAGAAAGGCACTGGAAGATTATCTTCTGAAGGAGAACCATGGAAAGCTCCTTGGTCACACGCTGCTCCCCCTTTTGTGTGTGGTGTCCAAGTCTTGACTCTGACTACAGTGTGTGAACGAGCTGATCCACCACTGTTGGCCTCTTCTTTATTCTCCAGTCTTTAAAACTCTTGTTTTTTAGCCATCTCTCCTCCCACCTTTATGCCTGCCATGCCCCCCCACCCCCACTTGCTACAATGTTATTCTCTTCTGGGGGCCAAGAACTACATTTTCAAGCCCTGTAGAGGGGATAACCACACAGTTTAAGTGGCCTAAAAAGCAAATGTGAGGAAAGATACTAAGGGATAGACTGGGCCTCGTTGGAAATTCATCACTTTTCAGCCTTATTCACTGTCTTACTCTTTTCTTCCCTCCCACACAGAAGCAGAATGTCAATGGCCAACACTCATTAGACTCAGTTAAGTTGGTCTGGGGATGCAAGATAGAACGGTGATTGGAAAACAGATGTAAACAATCAGTAAGATTTGTGTATTCTTGGGAAAATTAATTAACCTTCTTAAAACCTATTTCCTCAAGGTCTATTGTGGCTATTTTTCAGGTTTCTTATAATTTTAAGAGGTAAAAGATGAAACCTGGTAGCATACTCTCTGACGCACAGTAATTTCTTACATGCTTATATTGGTTTAACTTTTTTTTAATGGTTTATCATCCTGCACATTGAGGAATTCACATTTTAACAAACACAAATCATGGCCTCTGCTTCAAGGAGGCAAAAATGAAGTGACTAATACAAATCAAGACCAGACCTGAAAGTAAAGTGAGTTTTTCTGGTTTTGAAAAAACAATTCCTCATATAAATAGAGACATAGCTACTTGCGTTTGGCAGATATTTATGTATATATGTAAATAATGTGCTTTATTTTCTCTTAAGTGCTGATACGAAAACAGAAGTATAAAAATATCACACAGTATTTCCAGTTTTAATGCAAGAATCAAGACTCTCATAGGCTCCCATGTCAACACAGTTGGCTGGGATCATTTATATTAGGTCTTTATCCAATCCGCTTATTTTTTAAAGCATTTTCCATCTTGTATATTCATCAAATCTGCTACAGGAATTAATTTACCTTGAGGTTTCTCAACTTGAGTTTGTGTCACACACTTTGATTTGAATGAAGGTAAATGAAGATACATTTATTAAGTATACCTTAATTTATTCACTAAGTCTCACCTGTAGACTTAACCCTCTGTCATGCATTGCAAGAGCTGCAGAATATAAAGACCCAGCCTTCATCTCAATTTTTGGAGAGACAAAAAAGCAAATGTAGGCAAGGGCTGGAAAACTGCAAGTGAAAAATATACGGCAGTTTTAGCATTTTGGAAAAAAAATGCTAGGAGATGCTAGGGCAAGAGGGAAGCCAAGAGAAGGGGGTTTTGTGTAGTCATAATAAGCATTTTATGGTGGTGTTTTTTTCCTCCTTTCTTTAATAATTCATCTTCTTATCTCCCTCTTTCTTCTTCTTTCTTCTTTCTCCTCCTCCTTCTGTGCTGTATCCAAATTTTAAAACACTTTAGGATTCATTTAAGAATTTAGGTTGAAGGCTGGGGTATATGGTGTTATCTGCCTTCTCCAGACTGTATTAAGGGGTGTATCTTCCACATTGCTATTGGTAGACATTTTGTCCTGAATCACTTTAATAACTGCCTTTAATTTCTACTTTACTCAGGTTATATTAAACATACTAACTAATCTTTGAATAGCACTAAAAAGTTTACCTAGAATTCCAACAGATTATCTCCTTTGATCTCATAATTACCATGTCAGGTAATTTCATACTAACTCATTTTGTATATAATGGACTGAGATTTAGAGAGAATATTTTCCTGAGTTCACTCAATAATGAAGTGTGCAATTCTAAGAGCATTTTTTTTTTTTTAGCTCTTTAAGCATTAAAAAGGAAAAAGATTTATGTGTAAAAGAAAAGATTGTGATATGTAGCAAAATGGGTAGATTTTCTGTTATGTTGGAATTTCAGCGGAAGTTCTAAGGCGTGAAAAGGTTTTTCCATATAGTAATGGAAAGTGCTGAATCTAACCCCATAGAATTTGCTAGACATGGAAACCCAGTCCAGCCACCATCAATCACTCCAACAACACAGGTAAGAGAAGATCAGACATTCAAAAGTAGATTTGGTAAAGGAAATATCCTTTGAATAATACTGACAGTTGTCTCTTCAGCAGAAGGGAAAGGACTGCTTCCTCCCTCTATGCCAAAGGAGTGGGGCCCCATAACTAATTATTAGGGTGTCTGAAAAGGAAAATTAGCATCTCAGTCTAGTTTGAAGAGTGATAAGACTTTTTGGTTTCCCCAGAGCTGTTTCCAGATGGAGGGGGCACTAATCCTTTGGAGAGCTTGAAATGTGTCCCCCTGGGTTGGGGGAGGGACAGAAAGTCTGATATCTGCCTCTAACTTGGAGAAGTCCACAAACCTGAGGCTGGATGGAGGTGGGTGCAAAAAATGGTAGCCAGGCTTGAAAATCTTGAAATCTTGAAAAGATTTTAATCAAGTGGCATAGTGCATCTCCAAAACCCAAGTCATGTGCTGTAGAGCTGGGTCTCATTTGGATTGTACTGTGATAGACAGAAGATGTATGTTATCCAAGAAAGAACTACTAAAAGGTCTCGCCAGAGCAGTGAAGGATATTGGATAGAAAGGAGAGTGGAAAAGCCAAGAGTGACCACTTCCCAATGACTGGGGCTTGCCTGCTAACTAACTGGAAAAGATGCCTCCAGGGCTGGTACAAACAGCGAGCTGTGCTGATCTATCTGTGATAGTACTTATCAAAACCTCGGTCAGCCTCAAACTTGGGGAGCAAAGAAGCTCTATGATGGGTCTGATGTGAAAGCCTAGGTTTAGACTGAAATCAACTTTTTTACTACAGAAAAAAATGACTTTACAAACCTATTGGACCTATTGGAGAGGTTGTCTAGAGAGGGAAATGTTGCCTTCTACAGAGAGGGGTTTCAAAGAACCCCTGCGCGAACATTCAAGCTGATGTTTGTGCCTACCAAGTTCAGCAAGTTTACCAATTCATTTACATTAAACAAATTTATTTTTATAAAACAATCATGAACATAGAGGAAAAAAAAATTGTTGTGGATTTGGTTAATATTGGAGTGAGTTTTAGAACTGAGAGGTCTATACAGTGAAGTTGCTTGGCCAAAGTCATACACACAGGTTAATAGGAGAACACTGAACTATGTACAGAGTTGTCTTGAGCAAGGTCAAACTCGCCTTTTAGTAGAAGAATGACATGTTGCACTGTTTAAGGTTACACAACCCACATATGTGATTTCTCCTATAACAACAGGAAAGGATACTTTGTTGTAGCCCCTAGGAGTAAATAAGATTTTTGGTAGGACTAAAGAAAGTAAAGATAAAAGGACTACAAGCTTTATCTCATATTGTTACAAGCTGACTTAGTTTTGGAGGAAATGCTGAAGGCTAGAAAACAGCTGTGGAATCCAATTATTAAAGAAAGGAATCTAAGCCATACCAGAGAATTAGAGATCAGTTTGCAATAGTGATCTCTAAGGAATGGCCTGAGAAAATATTTTGGAAGACCCAGCAGAATTGGGGAAAGAATTTTTTTTTTTTTAATTCAAACAGGCCAACATATGGAAAAGAATGGCTCGTATGTAGAAATACTATAATTGAGAAAAGCACATTATTATTATTTTATTTTTTAAATTATTGATCCCAAATACTTTACTGTCCTCTAGTTTGCATTCTTTGATACATGGCATAATCTCTCTTTATTAAAAAAAAGTTCTTGCCTTAGGGGTAGGTCTCTTATTTTAGAGAAGTTTAGGAAGAAAATTCAATGTTGTAAAAGACAGCTCGGGCATTAGAGCTACTCTTATGGCATTCATATTCTAATGCAAACGTACAATTAAAAAAATAATTTTAAACTATGTACCATTGACAAAATGGCAAGTAAAGGGAAAGTGAGGGTTCCAAGTGAGTCTGGGAAGGGAGGGCAGGTAGGAAATTTAAAAAGTTGCTGTCATTGTGATGGGAAAAAGAATGGTAGGGCAGGCTTGATTTGACCCGCAACAGCAGATACCTGTGGGATTCTCGTTTGTTATGTCTTTTCTGCTACATTAAAACAGCAGATTTTCTGCTTTTAAAATACAAGTTCCTTTCCACCTACTCCTCTTCTTTCTCTTCTCTTGAAATGTCACTTCTACCTACGACATAGCCAGAAGCTGGTAAGGTGGCTTTGCACAGGTTAGCGTAGGCAGATGTTTCTTGAGTCAAACACACACATCTGCTAGTGGATGATTGCTCCGTGTGCTGGCTTGCGGATCTTCACAACTTCACTGGTGTTTTATCAATAAAAATGCTAGTGTTAAAAAAATAAAAAGAAAAATTTAAAAGCCCATATCTTTAATTAGAGGATATGATGGGAACTGGTAAGTTATTAGTTGGTGGTTCTCAACTATAGTTACATCTGAGAATCACCCAGGGAACTTGGGAAAATGCAGATGCCAGAGCCCAGGGCCAGAGATGTTGATCCGATTGGTCTCTGTGAGACCTGGACATTAGTGCTTTTAGATTCTGTCCAGTGATGCTAAGAAGTATCCAGGGCTGTGGGGTGGGAGGGTGGGCAAGATTTGCCAGACAGCCTCAATTTCCTTTCAAAGGACTGTGCCATGTGATTTAAGCCTCACAACACTACAACAAAGGCCTTGGGGGCCTCATTTTGCAGAAGAGGCTATATTTCTGAGTGATGGCATGATTTTTCCCAGAGCCACATCACTAAGGTGTAGAAGGGTATATTTCATTTCTGACATCGTATTCGGAAATTGTGGGTTGGAAAAGCTAATTCAGTTCCACTCAAATAAAATGGTTTACTTGTGAAACGTTTTTCCACCATCTGCGCCTCTGAAAATAGAGTGGCAATTTCCATTATGGAACTGTAGAAAGTTTGACCCCAAATGAACAACTGATAAAAAGTGAAATTAAATAACATACCCAATTTTAGAGAGGGAGATCCCAGAATAGGTATCTTAAAATTATTGCTATTGTTTGCTTTTATGTTTATACATTTCAAAGGAAAGATTCAGCAACCTTTATTTTTTAATGTTTGAAATAGCATTTTTTTTTCCTCTATTATTTCTGAACAAGATAAACCCAGGAAGCACTAGAAATTTCATGCAATAGGTTTTTCTTCTGATGATAACACTTAAGAAGTGTGAAATACTGACAAAACAAAAACCCACTTTTGTTAAGCGGTTTTCAATTATTACTTTGGTTATGAATAACTTCCAAATATAGAGGATATTGCTACAGTGACTGAGACCAACATGACTATTCTCATATTATGATCATGCTATACTTTGGGACATATGTGAATCTTTGTACAAAATGTCTTATTTTCAATTGACAGGTAATTTTTGTGTATGATGAAATATATAGAGGGTTAAAAAGAGATGAAAAGACAAGCTCAACTTCTAGTTTAGAACCTATGCCATACTGATCCCAAGAGTTAACCATTTTTACTAGCATTTTATTTTGTTTGTGTGACTATCCTTTATGATTCCACAAACATTAAAAAACAGTATGTTTACCTTTTCACATAAATAGGCACATACTGTAAATTTATAATTCTGTATCTTGCTGTTTTCAATGCCTAATATTTGAGGTCATTATCTATCAGTACAAATAGACCTACTTCATTATTTTTAGTAACTACATAGTATTACATTATAAGTATTCATTATATTTAAGCAGCATCTACTGGTGGACACCTATGAGTTGTAAATTTCTTGGTGTTATAAATAATAGTACCAGACGCTCTATGAAGTGTGTGAATCAACTTATGCTTTGGCCAACAAAGTATGAATGTCTGTTCCCCTATACTTTGGTCAATTCTGTATTATCACATTTTAAAGTTTTTATCTAAATGTAATAGGTGAAAAACACTTTCCAGTTGTTTTAATTTATATTTTGTACACTGTATGATACTATGTGTTTGTATTTTAGAAAGTAACTTGTATTTTCTTTTTTTTGTGAGCTTCCTGAATCTGATCACATATTTGTGAAGGGGATAGAGATAAAGAACAATGCAAATAGTCATTCCTCTATCAGCTAGCTTCATATATAGAACATTGCTCATTCCCTAAAACAAACAACAAGCAACCTCTGTGGGTTGTTCTTATTTCCCCTTTACCACATAAAGGGCATGACTGTACTGAACTGCATCTTCCATTCTATTGCTTTTACCAATATTTTTGTTTGTTCAGACAGAGTCTCACTTTGTTGCCCTTGGTAGAGTGCTGTAGCATCATAGCTCACAGCAACCTCAAACTCTTAGGCTTAAATGATCCTCTTCCTTCAGCCTCCCAAGTAGCTGGGGAGCCTGTCACAAACCCTGGCTAGTTTTTCTATTTTTAGTAGAGACAGGATCCACTCTTGCTCAGGCTGGTCTCCGATTCCTGAGCTCAGTCAATCCACCTGCCTTAGCCTCCCACAGGGCTAGGTTTATAAGCGTGAGCTACCACGCCTGGTGCTTTTCTAAATAGTTTTATGATATCTAATGGAATTCCTAGATTTTACATCTTTAGTTTTGCATGATTTTAAAGTTTCTACATATGAAATTAAACTATACATGTATGTATATGTGACTTGATATTTTGCTCACTCAAAAATATTTTTGTAATATCCATCCATGTCTATACCTTAGTGCCAATGTCTTTCCAGTGTTCTGAAAAGTCCTCAAGTACCATCTCTTCTAAAGTACATTCCCCATTCTAGAATTCCTCCTCCTGGCCCATGTCTCTTAACTTCCTTTTAATATTTTCCATCACTCACTCAATTTCTTTATGTGACATTTTAGAAAACAAGGATATCCATCTTGGAATCCTATATAACTAAATCTTAATCTATTTTATCTGTTATTTCATCTATCCTTTAAACTTTTTATATCTAGAATGCATATTTATTTTCTTTTATTTCCCTTAATCTTTTCTTTCCTTGTTTATATTTTAAGTCATTTTTATTTTCAATGTAGAAATCCAGTTCCCAGTTTCATTTGATAGTCTGATATCCAAAGTCCTGCTTAATTTAATTCTGCTAACTGCTGCTTGTTTGGGCTTGAAAATTCAAGATGCCTTGAAATCTTTGCTATTATAATTGATATGTTCTATTAGTGTCATAATTCTTTTGCAATTTGTCTAGCTTTATGGATTTCACTGGAAACTCTTCCCCTGTGAAATGCTATTATTTTTATAGTCCATCTTCTAATTGGTTACTGATCTATAGTAACACTACATATTACTGATGCTCATAATCATATGCTATATACTGATTTTAAAATCTATTTAGTGTTCTTGAAAAATTTATAACTTAATTCTAATACTTGATACATTCTTTTCTCTCTATGAATCATTTTTATTTATTTATTTATTTTAATTTTATTTATTTATTCATTTTTATTAAGTCTACCTATACAATCATTGGTAAATAATGTCAGTTTTCCAATCTTCCTTCATTTATAACTTTATTTGTAACTTTTATTTCTTTTCTGGACTAACATTATCAGCTATAAACTCTAGAGCAGGCGTCTTCAAACTTTTTAAACAGGGGGCCAATTCACTGTCCCTCAGACAGTTGGAGGGCCGGACTATAGTTTTAAAAAAAAACAAACTATGAACAAATTCCTATGCACACCACACATATCTTATTTTGAAGTAAAAAACCAAACAGGAACAAATACAATTCACACCACTTCATGTGGCCCGCGGGCCGTAGTTTGAGGACGCCTACTCGAGAGCAATGTTAAATATCAATGATAATACTCGGCATACCCATCTCCTTTCTATTTCCAATTGCTTACCTTTCAATATTTTAGCATTAAGCACTATGTTTTTTAACTATGCACTATGTAGTGCATAGTGCATGATGTTATAAATTTTAGAGATGCCTTTTAACACTTTAGAACAACTTCTATTATTCTTTTGATAAGAAGTCTTTCTCATTTGTCATAAAGGGATATTGAATTTTATTTTTTTTTACATACTCAAAAACACAGCATGATTTTTAGTTACTACTCAGCATAAGCCCACCTAGGTGGTGGTATTTTTACTTTTTACATAATGTTGGAATTAATCTGCTAAATTTTACTGTAGGCATTTCATATTCATGTTTATACAATCATCCTGCAATTTCCCCTTCTTGTTATACTCTTTTCAAATTGGGTACTAAAGTTCTCCAGATCTACAAAAAAATTATTTTGAAAGTATTTCCTGTGTTTCTATTCTTCATGAGAGTTTTTGTAATATCAGTGGCATTTCTTTCTCAAATGTTTGGTAGAATTTGCAGGGGAGCCATCTGGACATGCAGGGCTTTTTCTGTGGAAACATTTTTATTTATTTATTTTTAAAATAGCTTTATTGAGGTATAAGTTACATGCCATAAAATTCACCCATTTCAAATGTTAGCCTCAACAATTTCAATGTCCTTTTCAATAAGTACATTGACCCACAAAATTTAGAGTTGTGCAGCCATCACCAAAATCCAATTTTCGAACATTTATCATCTTAAAAATATTCCTCACATCAATTTTCGTTATTTTTATTCCCACCCACAATTCCAGACAACCACTACTCTACTTTCTACCTCTACAGATTTGCCTATTTATTTATTTATTTATTTATTTATTTTTGCCATTTGGTTATAAATACAATCATTTAACATAGAGCCTTTAAGCCCTAGCTTCTTTTACTTAACATAATATTCTTGAGGCTCATCTGTCTTGTATCTATATGATCAGTAGTTCATTCATTTGTATTGCTGAAAAATCTTCCATAATATGAATATAGGTGTATTTTGTATTGTTTTTCTACAACAAACTTTGTATTGTTTTTCTACTAACCTTGTGATGAGCATTGGGTCCTTCTTTGAAGCAATATATTCACATTCTTTTCTCACTTAAAAATTTTTATCTTTGTTTTTAATTATTATAGGTACATAATTATATACTTTCATAAGATACATGTGATATTCACAGGCATACACTGTGAATTAACCAAATCAGGGTAATTGGGGTCTCCATCTCTTAACACTTAACATTTCTTTGTGTTCGTAACATTCCAATTCCATCCTTTAAGTTATTTTGAAGTATATCCTAACTTATTTGTGATTATACTTTTTTGTATATTTTATCTTTTGTATTGTTTTCTTAATTTCAGTTTTTTACTTGTTTCTGCTCTGATCTTTTTATTTTTTTTTTCTACTAATTTTGAGTTTGGTTTGCTTTTGTTTTCCTAATTCTTTGTGATACATCATTAGGCTGATTATTTGAAGCTTTTCTGCTTTTTGGATATAGATACTTACTTGTATAAGCTTTCCTCTTATTATTGCTTTTACTGTATCCGACAGGTTTTAATATGTTGATTTTAATTTTCATTTATTTCTAGAAATTTTTAAATATCTTTTCAATAAATACATTGACCCACAGGTCATTCAAGAACATGCTGTTTAATTTCTACATATTTGAACAGTTGCCTATGTTCCTCTTATCACTGATTTCTAGTTTTTCTATTTCACTATGGTCACAGAAAATACTTGGTGTGATTTCTATTTGGCCTTGTTGCTCTGCCTACTCTCTTCCCATTTTTTAATATTGGGCAACTTACCTTCTTATCATTGAGTTATTAGTGTTCTTTATATATTCTGGCCTGGATATATCATTCTTTATCAGGTAAATTATTTGTAAATATTTTCTACAAGTCTGTGGCTCATCTCAGTTTTTTAAGGTTGTCTTTTTAAGAACAGTAATTTGTTATTTTGATGAAATCAAGTTTTTAAATTTTTTTTTGTTTGTTTGTTTATAGGTCATGCTTTTCTAGGTATTTTAGAATGCTATTAGGTATTCTATCTGAGAAATCTTTGTCATACCCATGACCAAAAATGTTTTTTCCTAAAAGTTTTATAGTTTTAACCTTCACACTTGGAACTATAATGTAGTTTGAGTTAATTTTTGTGTCACTTGTGATGAGGTAAGGACCTAAATTAGTCATTTATATTCAAATAGATATCCAACTTTATATTAAAAGATTGGCAACACTGAATATTGATGAAAATATGAAATAAATAAAATTTGCATAAGTTATTGGTAAGAACATAGAATGGTAGAATCAGTTTGGAAAAACATATGTCCCTTTCTTAAAAAATCCAACATTAACCAACCCTGTGACTAAGTAATTACATTTTTACCCAAAGGAAGTGAAAATATGTGTCCATAAAATAAGTTATCTGTGAATATTCATAGTAGTATTATTCATTGCAGCCCCAAAAGGGAAATGGCTGAGGTGTCAATACACTGGTGTATTCATGTAATAGAATATACTACCCGACTATACAAAGATAAAATAATGTTGTCACACACAATAACATGGTGAATTTCAAAAGCATTATCCTGAGTGTAAGAGATAATATACAAAAGAATGGCTATTTTATGATTCATTAATATGGATTTTTAGAAAAGGCAAAAGTATGAATTTCTAGGAAAAGCCCTAATCTTTGTCTTAGCAATAGATGGGGATGATTATTGCTTTAGAAAAAGAGTGAGAAACTTTGTGGAGTGATGTACTGTTTTATATTTTGATACCCAGATACATGCATTTGTCAAAACTGTGGGTATATACTTAAGAATTTTGGATTTTGCTGTGTGTAAATTTTATTTCAAAAGAAGGAAACTACTGGAACATTAATTAAATTCTGGTTGAATATGCATATGTTGAATTTTCAGTTGCACTAAAATATTAGATGATTGATGGCTGTATAGATATATGTAGATCTATGACTGGACAAATATGTAGTAAAGTAAATATAGGAAAAAGTTAACGGCAGAATCTAGATGAGAGGTCTATAAATGTTCATTGTAAAATTCTTTTAACTTTGCTATACATTTGAAAATTTATATAACAATATGTTTAGAAATAAAAAATATGCATTCATTGATTCCTGAAACAAACCTGGTATTATTAATATTTATCTTGCTGCCACAGAAGGGAGAAATCTTGATTGAAGACATGTTCTAGAGAAGACTCCACCTTTTCTTCATATATTTATCTAGATTGCATCTTCAGAAGATATGAAGCTTTAGTCTACATCTCATCTATATTAATTTATCTCTTTAGGGTGACCAAACTTGCTCCTTTTTTAATTGTGACAGTATCCACTGGACTTCAAAGAGTAGCTTAGTTACTTCATTCCTTTCACCTACTGAAGTCAATCCAAAACATTTTTAAGGAACTTAATTTAATGTCTTTACTTCAAAAATTTTTGTTGGTTACTGAGCTGCCATGTAGAACACATAAAAAGATCCCATGATCCAAAAGAGATGAAATTATTATTTCTGTTCACTTTGTTCCCAATGATTCAAACGATCCTACTCTTTCTAAAGTGGGAAAAATTTTAATTTCATCTCTGACAAAATGTTTATTGACAGCCTTTGATAAGCCAGACTCAAAGGCCACAAAAATCAAACAATAAATCATATCTATGATTAGCTTAAAGTCTGTAGAAGAGAAGACCTTTTATACTTTCCCCAGTAATATAGTGTTAATATATTAAATTTGTAAAGGAAAGACTCCCCACAAAACTTCCATGCTCATGTTACAACTATTTTAATTTTTACACTTTATAATTTGTTTATGTCATTATTTACAATAAATTTTTACATGATTTCTAATTTTTACACTTCATAAAATGTAAATCAAATGTTATATTGATAACATTTTCTTAAATGTACTATCCTGGAATGACCTCTTGTTTTCTATAATAAAAATGGGCACAAGAAAGTTTCTTCCCAAGGAATAGTAAGCAATATTACAGTAGACTTCATTTTCTAGGAACTGGCAGCTTCTTCTGCCTTCCCTGTGGAAGTTCTAGGGGTGCTGGTCTTCTTTACACTCGATTTTTTATATTTACTTAAAAGCCTACAAAGGTGAAAAGAATTTGCCTTTGCAAATACAATTGTAGGCCTTCTGAATATGTAGCAGATGTAAGGCTTGTTTTAAATATATCAATGTCTTTAAATAATAGTTGTTTTTTAAGCTATGAAAACTAAAGACAATTAAAAAAGTATAACCTGTCGTGTAACATAAAAATACTATATATCCTGTTGAGTAAAATATTATTAGGATGTGTCCTTTGTTGATTCACAAGAGGACAGTAGAAGGTGATGTTCAGAATTTTTGAGTCAAGAAGGTAATTGAGAGTTTGTCTTGGAGAAACCTAAGCACTTATAATAAATTCTTAATTACTTAGCTTCTTGTCTGTATTTGCTTTTTCTCACAAACAAATGTTATTTACTCCAGGGATGGACAGCTGGGTTTGTGAAATATGTGTGAAGTGTTGCTTTGGTTGGAAATATTTCAAAACAAATATTATTGTCACAATATCTGTTAAATCAGTAAGTAGTCTTCAGAAATGGGGCTGGAGATATGAATAGCTTTATTTTCATAATTTTTGAAAAAAAAAGAGTCATAGCTGATAATGAGCCTTTCTATTATTAATTTATAAATATCCTATTAGATATTATCATTTATTTAAACAAAACTAAGGTAAAATTGTAAACCTATGCAGTGTCCTCTAAATGAAGGTTACAGGTTGCTAGGGTAGGGGGGCTTTTGTGGAGGCAGAGTTATTGAAGAAAGATTTGAAGGATGAATCAGAGTTAAGAAGACCATAGAGGAGAATGGCAGGGAAACCAGGCAGACGAAACACCATGTGCAAATGCCTATGGCAATCAGCAGAATGGAAACCATCAAGGGAAAGCAGGAAAACTGGTGAGATGGAATGCAGAGAGAAGGGGAGTGTTTGCTATGGAACTGGATTTCTGGGCAAGACCCAGATTCAGCCGAGCCTTTTGGGCGGTTGAAGCCAGGGAGTCAGTGTGCTTGGGCACACACATGGTAGCCAAGGCAGATAGGGCCACACGTATACTTATTATAATAGGTAAGTCAGAATCCAGGAAAAATTTGCTGCTGACAGGAAGTCCCTTTAGGAAAAGATGGAGATGAACAGTTAGTTAGAATAGCCCCCTTCCATCCTACTCAAGAGGCAGGGTCCTGTGATTCAGGGCACTCAGTCTCTAGAGCCAAACAGCCAGGCGTAACTCCTACCTGTCACTGATTAGCTGAGTGACCCTAAGCAAAATAAACTTTCTGAGCCATTTTCTGTAAAAAACAGGCACAATAAAGGTATATTCCTCACAGAACTGTGAGAAAATAAGATAAATTAAAATAGAGAAGTATGCCAGTATAATGCCTGGCATATATTTGTCCGTTTTTATGAGTCTACTTTAAACTGTAACATCTCAGTGAATATTTATTCAATATAATCGAAATGAGCACCATTTGAATCAGTGCACTTTTGCCAATGTAACACAAGTCGATTAATTCCGTCGGCATAAAAATTGGGTGCTCAGGATTCGATGAAGTCAATGAAGGCCGTTTTTGCTAGGTCCTGATTGGCAAAGGTTCTACCAGTGAGAAAGTTATCTAAGTGCTTGAAAAGATGGTAGTCGGTTGGCAAGAGGTCTGGGGAGTATGGTGGGTGGGGCAGAACTTCGACTGCTCAATTCCTTTAATTTTCGGACGGTGATTTGTGAGATGTGCGGCCGAGCATTGTCGTAGAGCAGGATCGGACCTCTTCTGTTGACCAGTGCTAGCTGCTGCTGTTGTAATTTTTGGTACATTTCATCAATTTCCTCACAATAGGACTCTGCTGTGATGGTTTGGCCTGGTTGCAGAAAGTTATAGTGAATCACATCAGCCACTGACCACCATACAGTAACCATGATCTTTTTTTGGTGGGGTTTCGCCTTTGGGAAGTGCCTGGGT
>CAUYPK010058133.1:0-39325 GCA_963574355.1 Loris lydekkerianus | reverse complement strand
CAGCCGCTTATATAGAGCGTGGGGAAGGGGCAGGGAAAGTAGAATTTGCTGGTTTTTAAGAAAGACAACACAATTGCAAAGCAAAGGCAAATTTTCTTAGAATCAGCCCTACGTAATAAATGAGACATGTCCAAAACACAAGCCACAATTCAGGCTATAAAATTGTCATCTTTAAAAGGTCTGTTTCTAATTCCTCTTTGAGTTGAGGATGATGCACAAAGGTACTATATAAACATCTTTCCTTTGATCTTTCAAAAATACTAAATGATTTTCTTTTATGCTTAGAGATAAAAGAGTTTTGCTATGTTGCCCAGGCTGATCTTAAACTCCTAGCCTCAATCAATCCTCTTGTCTCAGCCTACCAAAGTGCTGAATTACAGATTGAAGTCACTGCACCCAGCTTCAATTTTTAATATAATTTATAAAATGTGTAAGAATCTCAAGTATCCTACTTAACATAGGTTTGCATTTGATTGTTTGAAGAGGAAATTAGATACAACAGGTCAAATGTTTTAACCAAAAACGAGGGCCATGAAACCGTCAAGGCTCTTTAAATTACATGGAACCTGTCTCAGCCTTCTCATCTTAACTCTTCTGTAGGAATTAATAAACAAAAGATCACTTCTGTTTCAGTTAAGAAGAACTAGAAAAGTTGATTGTTCCAGACTGGTATGTATAATTCCTATGTAAAACAGGTCATTACATTTTTTCATTCGATAATATGTATTTTGGTAGTATTAGGTTCTATTATAACACTAGAATATTCTCTTCATTTCCTTTCTAATTTATTGTTCTAAAGCAGTCATTAGTGTGCTTTTTAAAAGAAAGGAGTAGGGCGCCGGCCCCATATGCTGGAGGTGGTGGGTTCAAACCCAGCCCCAGCCAGAAACTGCAAAAAAAAAAATAATAATAAAGTAAAAAAATAAAAAGAAAGGAGTATGATGCAAGAAGCATGATGACCAAAGTAATTGATGAAACATGTTCGTATACTTAAGTAAGCACTGACTAAAAGTAAAAATGAATTTTATTGGGGAGAGTGAAAATAAGAGTGACACTAAAACACTAAAGCTAGCGTGGAAGATATAAGGGAAAAAGGTTGGGAGTTAAAATATATTGGCTCGGCACCTATAGCTCAAGCGGCTGGGGCACCAGCCACATACACCAGAGCTGGCAGGTTCAAATCCAGCCTGGGCCCACCAAACAGCAATGACAACTACAACCAAAAAATAGCCAGGCGTGGTGGTGGGCACCTGTAGTCCCAGCTACTTGGGAGACTGAGGCAAGAGAATCCCTTAAGCCCAGGAGTTGGAGGTTGCTGTGAGCTGTGATGCCACAGCACTCTACCCAGGGCAACAGCTTGAGGCTCTGTCTCAAAAAACCAAAAATGTATTAAGGTCTTTGTTTTATTTAGCAGAGGAATAAAGATACTACTTTGAACACTAGACATGCATATTAAAATGGAAGGAGGAAAGCTCAGCGCCTATGATGGCTCAAGCGGCTAAGGCGCAAGCTACATACACCTGAGCTGGCGGGTTCAAATTCAGCCCAGCCTGTCAAACAACGACAGCTACAACCAAAAAATAGCCGGACATTGTAGTGAGTGCCTGTAGTCCCAGCTACTGGCGGAGGCAGGAGAATCACTTGAGCCCAGGAGTTGGAGGTTGCTGTGAGCTGTGATGCCACAGCACTCTACCCAGGGCGACAGCTTGAGGCTCTGTCTCAATAAATAAATAAATAAATAAATAAATAAATAAATAAATAAATAAAATGGAAGGAAACCCAGAAATCCCACTTCTACATATTTGCCAAGAGGAATGAAAACTTTAAATGTTCACACAAAAGCCTATATGGAAATGTTTATATAGTTTTGCATATGATTGACAAAAACCTGAAACATCCCAGATGATCTTCAACTATAAATGGGTAAACAGTAGTACATCTATAGAATGGAATACTACCACTCAACAATATAAAGGAACAAACTATTGCAAGAGTCAACGACATGAATACATCTCCAATCTGTTATGCTACACGAAGGAAGCCAGAATCAAAAGGCTACATGTGACACAATTCCTACATTTCATTCTGCAAACGGCAAAACTAGGAGTGAAAAACAGAAGAACAATTAGCATGGGTTGGGGGTGGGGAAAGGAGATGACTACAAAGACATAGTAAGAGGGAATGGGGGGGTGATGAAACTTTACCTTAATTGTGGGGGTGGTTATACAAGTATCAAAATTTAGAACTGTACACCTAAAAAATGAATTTTACTATATGTAAAATAAAATTAAAAAAAAAACATTTTAAGGGTGACCCTAAAAAGAATAGAAATAGAATATGTAACATCAAAACAGTAGAAGGGCTGCCAGGTGAGGTGGCTCATGCCTGTAATCTTAGCATTCTTGGAGGCTGAGGTGGGAGAATTGCTTGAACTCAGGAATATGGGACTTGTCTGAGCAAGAAGGAGACCCCACCTCCACAAATTTTTTTTTATGACACCAAGTCTCACTTCGTCATCCTTGGTAGAGTGCTATGGCATCATAGCTCACAGCAACTTTAAACTCTTGGGCTCAAGCAATTCTCTTGTCTCAGCCTCCCAAGTAGTTGGGACTACAGGCACCTGCCACAACACCTGGCTATTTTTAGAGACCAGGTCTGGCTCTGGCTCAGGCTGGTCTTGAATTCGTTGCTCACGCAATTCACCCTCCTCAGCCTCCCAAGTGCTGAGATTACAGGCATCAGCCACCACGCCCAGCCTCCACAAAAATTTTTTTATAAAATCAGCTGGACATTGTGTGTGCTCGAAGTCTCAGCTACTCAGGAGGCTGAGGCTGGAGGATCCTTGGAGCCCAGGAGTCTGCAGTTGCAGTGAGCTAAGATGACACCACTGTACTGTACTCGAGTGACAGAGTGAGACTCTCAACAACAAAAAACAGTAGGGGAAAATGTAATAAATGAAATAGGGAAAGAAGGTGGGAAAAGATGCTTTAAACAGTTAATACAAAGTACAAAAATAATATGGTAGAGATAGTTACACTATAATAAAAAGTCCCATAAAAAATCATAAAGACCATGCAGAGACTGGGAGAAGATATGCACAGTCTGTATAACCAATACAGGATTAATATTCAGAAATTATAAATAAGTTTCATAAGTCAATAAGAAAAACAGATAACTCAAAAACACATAAAAGTATGGGAATGGGCAATTCACAGAAAAGGAAACCCAAATGGCTAATAAATTTATAAGCTCAATCTCGCTGTAATCAGGGGAATTAAAAATAAAACAGTAAGGTACTATTGAATGCATCAAATTATCAAAAAATGGAAAAGTTTTACAGGATTAAGTGATGGTGGTGATGAGGCACAATGTAAACTCATCCATGGTAGAAATATAAATTGGCATAACTACATTGACATACAATAGTGATACTTAGTAAAGGTCAAAGATGCTCACAGCTTATGACTGAGCAATTCTAATCTTAGATATAAATACAAGAGAAATTCTACACTGTATGAAGAAAAATCTACAACCATGTTTACTTCTTGTATTTATCTGTAATTAGTAAAAAATAATTTGAAACTGAGAATGAATTGTGATACATTTATAAAATGTTATTATCAGTTAAAATGATTTACTACTACATGTGTCAATGATGTACATCTCTAAAACAACGATATACAGAAAAAAGGCACAGAAAGATGCATCCAGTACAATACTATTTAATTTTTTAAAAATTATTATAAGTAAATATTTAAAATTACCTCTTTCAAATACAAAAACATAAATAATAATTTATAATGTTTATGAACATGTACAGGATGATTT
This sequence comes from Loris lydekkerianus, assembly GCA_963574355.1. NCBI lineage: Eukaryota > Metazoa > Chordata > Mammalia > Primates > Lorisidae > Loris > Loris lydekkerianus. The sequence goes on along the minus strand of CAUYPK010058133.1, from coordinate 35,497 downwards.
GCTTTACCCAATATCAAGATTTACCATAAAGCTATAATAATTAAGAAAAAATTTTAAAGCTTTAGAACTTACAAATACAATCAGAAATAAAAAACTTATTGGATGGACTAAGTAGAATGGAGATGACAAAACATAGAATCAATGAACTTTAGGACAGATCAATAGAATTCCCTCAACCTGAACACCAGAAAGAAAATAGAATTTGAAAACATTAGCAGTCTTAGGGACTTGTGGGACTATTTGAAAAGATCCAATATTCAGATCCTAAGAGGCCCAGAAAAAAGAGAAGGAGTGAGAGGCTGAAAGAGTATTTGCAGAAATAATATCTGAAAATGTCCCAAATTAGGCAAAAGACATAAACCTTCAGATATAAAAGGCTAAGTAAATCCCAAATACGGTAACCCTCTAAAAATTCATGCCAACATACATCATAATTATACTTCTCAAAACTAAAAATAAAAATCTTTAAAGCATCCAGGAAGAAACAACACATTACCTATGGGAGGACGTCAAGTAACAGTGAATTTCTCACCTGAAGCCATTATGGACCAAATGTTTGTGTCCCTCAAAATTCATATGCTCAACTAGATAGAAGGAGAAAATTCTAGTGTTCCAAAGCACTGAAAGATGACTGTAGGTAATTATATATTTTCAAGTAGCTAGAAGAGGGATATTGAATGTTCCCAGCACAAAGAAATGATAGATGTTTGAGATGAAGGATAGGCTAATAACCCTTATCTGATCACTATACAATATATGTAGGGCAACATCACTAAGTAGCCCACAAAATGTTATAGCTCACAGCAACCTCAAATTCTTGGGCTCAAGTGGACCTCTTGTCTCAGCCTCTCAAGTAGCTGGGGGGACTACAGGTGCCCACCACAACACCTTGCTATTTTTAGAGACAGGGTCTTGCTCTTGCTCAGGCTGCTCTTGAACTCCTGAGCTCAAGCAATCCACCTGCCTTGGCCTCCCAGAATGCTAGGATTACAGGCATGAGCCACCATGCCTGGCCTTACTGTAAATTTTTAAATTTTACATTTTCCTGATTTCTTAACATCCCCACAAACAGACTGTAAACCCTTGACCAGGTGACCCAGTATGATGAGATTGGTCCCTGTCACAAGTTCCCCTTCTTACCTTCCCCTGTGAATCAGTAACATATAAATATACCAATAAAATCTCTTCACACCATTTGCTTTTATGGTTAAGTCTTCACTTAACATTGTCCTTTGTTGATAGGTTTGCGGAAATTGTCACTTTAAGCAAAATGATGTATAACAAAACAATTTTTTTCCTCATCACAAGTATAATGAAAGAACAGTAAAGGACCTAAAATGGCAGTTTCCAAAAGCCTACATTAAGTGAGGGCTTACTGCATACTCCATCCTGACCTCCAATTGAGTCATTTACCCATGTATCTTTAAGCTGCTCCCTCAGAGCTTTTTCTACGTGGCCCCCTGAGCGGTGTGCAGTACTGCCTGTCTTCTAAGACCTGTCAGTATAATAAATTTCTTTTATTTTCATATGATTATCTGTGGTAGTATTTTGGGTCTCTGCCTGACTGATCATTTAAAAGCCCCATTTTAAAGCAACAATTATTTCTTATGACACAAAGTGGAACAAAATTTTTCAGATTCTGAAAGAACTAAACTGTCAATTACAAATCGTATATCTAGTAAAATTATCCTTCAAGAATAAAAGAGAAATAAAGGCATTCTCAGACAAAGAAAAGCAAAAAAAAAAAAAAAAAAATTCCCTATCAGAACTACCCTTAAATAATGGCTAAAATAGAAAGGAAATGATAAAAGAAGGAATCTTTGAGCATTAGAAACAAAGAAAGAACAATGAAAAGAACAGAAATAGAGGTAAATATAATAGACAAACTTCTCATGAGTTTTCTAAATCATGTCATGATTGAAATTAAAATAATGAAAACCATCTGATACTTAAGACAATTTTAAAGTGGGAAAAGTCAAGGGACCTAAATGAAAGTAAGGATTCTAAACCTTACTCAGAGTGGTAAAACTTTGATACTGATAGATTGGTGAGTCAGTCTTACCACATACATACATAATACGTATATGTGTGTTTCAATACTTTGAACAACTGAGAAAATTATTCAAAGCAATACACTTTAAAACACTATAAATAAATCAAGATGTAATTCTCAAAAATCTTCATTCATCTGTAAAATGAGAATAATGAAAAAGTTTTAGGGGGGCGCCTGTGGCTCAAAGGAGTAGGGCTCTGGCCCCATAAGCTGGAGGTAGCGGGTTCAAACCCAGCCCTGGCCAAAAAACTGCAAAAAAAAAAAAAAAAAGTTTTAAAAATAAAATTCAACTAACCCAGTGAAAGGCAGAAGAGAGGAACAAGAAATAGTAGAAGCAAACAGAAAACAATAAAATGGCAGACTGAAGCATTAACATTTAAATAACTACCCTAGGCTGGGCACAGTTGCTCATGCCTGTAATTCTGGCACTTAGGGAGGCCAAGGAGAGAGGCACTTGAGGCTAGGAGTTCAAGACCAGCCTGAGCAACTGAGCAAGACCCTGTCTCTACAGAAAGTAAGAAAAATTAGCTGGGTATGGTGTCATTCACCTGTAGTCCTAGCTTCTCAGGGTGCTGAGGCTTGAGCCCATAAATATGATAAGGCACTGAACCCCACCACTGCACTCCAGCCTGGGTGACAGAGCAAGACTGTCTCTAAAATAAATAAATTAAATAAAAATGAAATTTCGTTAAAGGTTATTGGTGTAAATGTCCCAGTTAATAGGCAGAGATTTGCAAGGGGGTTAAAAAAAAACAGGACTCAACTACGTGTTTTTTTTTATAAGAAACTCATTTCAAATTCAAAAAATATAAGTAAAGGGATAAAAAAAAAAACCTACATATCATGCGAAGAGTAATTTACAAAAAGTAGGAGGGATCTTTATTAATATCAGTTAAAGTATACTTCAGAACAAAGAAAACTATTAGAGAGTTTCTGCCAGCCCCAACCGGAAGCTTACTCCAAAGACTGTGCACGGTTCCTGAAGCCTGGCTACTCTCCCTCCATGGACTCCCTGGAGTCGGGTGCTCCTCCTGCAGACACTCACCAGTCCTAACTGCTGCTCCTCCAGAACTGGTATCTAGGGGGTTCTCCTTGGAGCCTGGGCTCTTTCTGGCCAAGGCCAAGATTCACCAGTGTCATCAGGTCCCTCCATGAATGGGACAAACCAAACCAGTGTGGGGCCCTCGGAGCTCCCCACGGCATCAGCCATAGCCCCTGGACCAGACACTGGGGTCTGGGCACAGCCAGTGCTGATAGGTGTTGTGCTGGGGGCTGTGGTCCTCTCTTTCCTCATCGCACGTGTTGCCAAATGCCACCTCTGCCACCGATACTATGCCAGCTATAGGCACCGCCCACTGCCTTAGACAAGGAGGGGGAACCACCCAGAGTTGGTTGAAGATGAGGACGATGATGGCTTCATCGAGGACAATTACATTCAGCCTGGAGCTGGCAAGCTGGGGACAGAGGGTAGCAGGGACCACTTCTCCCTCTGAGCCCCAATTTTTGGACACTGCCCCCTTCCTCTATGAGTGATAACTAAGGACAGAGGCTACTATGTGGGCGCCTTGAGCCTCAGGGACAGAGGCAGTGAGGGCTTAAAGTTTGACCAAGGGAAGACCATCCTCCCTTCTTTGATATTAGCCACCAAAGTGACAATGACCCCTCTCTTGCTCTATAACCCTCAATGGCTCCCTATTGTTTTCAGGATAAAGCCTAACAAACACTTAGCTTGAGTATGGGAAAAGACCTCCTGTGATTGACTTCTGGGCCTCTTGATCTCCTTTCTTGCCACTCCCTATGTAACTAAATGTTTGCTATTCCCCATGCCCTACCCCATGCAGTTTTTCCATGCCCTTCTGCTTGGTAATCCTCTGCCTAAATCCTCTATGTCAGTAATGAAAACTATAGTCAGTAAGTCCCATGTGGCCTGCCTACCTGCCAGCATTTCAAATGTGCCCAGATAACATGTGAGCAGGTGAAAAACAGTGCTAAGCCTCTTAACAAAATTTTTTCCTATCAATAAAGTGGATATTCTGGTTATAATATATTATGTCTTTCTCAGGGATTAATAAATGTATTGTCATTTTGAATAAAAAAAGAAAACTATTAGAGAAAAAAAGGGACATTACATAATGATAAAAGGATCATGTCACCAGAAAAACATGATCCTAATGTGTACCATTAAACAGCAGAGTCTCACAATACATGAAGCAAAAATTGATAAGGCTGAAAGGAGAACTAGAAAAATTGACCATAGCTGAGGACTTCAACAACCCACACTCAGCAACTGATAGAAAATTGACAGGGACATAAAGTGTCAGTATGTAATCAACCAACAAGATATAATTGACATATATTAGGCATTCCATCTAATAGCAGAAGAACATACTTTTTTTTTTTTTTTAGAGACAGAGTCTCATTTTGTCGCCCTCAGTAGAGTGCTGTGGCATCACAGCTCACAGCAACCTCCAACTCCTGGGTTTAGGCAATTCTCTTGCCTCAGCCTCCTGAGTAGCTGGGACTATAGGTGCCTGCCACAATGCCCGGCTTTTTTTTTTTTTTTTTTTTCTGCCCAGCTATTTTTTTGCAGTTTGGCTGGGGCCAGGTTTGATCCCGCCACCCTCAGTATATGGGGCCAGCGCCCTATCACTGAGCCACAGGCACCGCCAAGAACACACATTTTTATCAAGGTTCTGTGAAACATTTACCAAGATAGACAATATCATGGGCCATAAAACAAATCTCAACAAATTTAAAATGATTGAAATATACCAGCTGTCTAACTCTAACCACAGTTGAATAAAACTAGAAATAATAGAAAGACAACAAGAAAACCTCCAAACACTTGGAAATTAAACAATACACTTCCAAATAATCCATAAATCAATGAAAAAGTTTCAAAGGAAAATTTAAAATACGTAAAACAGAATGAAATGAAAATACAACATGTCAGGGGCAGAGCAAGATGATGGACTAGAGAAATCTCCTTGCTGGCTGCTGTCAGTGAGACAAGGGACAAGGGACTTTGGCCACCTTTGGTTGGAAGAATCTGCCCATAAGCATCACTCCAGGAGCACAGTGAAGCAGTAGGAAACTCCAGGAGCCCACAAGGTTTGGAGCTGAGGAGGACTAGCACAGAGGGCAGGTGCTGAGGTGGGCAGAGGTCAGCCAGAGTCCCTCCCTTGGAGGACTGGAGGTGGGAAAGGGCTACGCTGTGGTTTTTGTTTTTGGACTGGACTGCTCTCTGGAATGCCTTAAAGAGGCTTGGACGAGCAAGGGAGCTCAAGGGTAGCCAAGCTTGAGTGCCAGAGAGGGTGAACCTCCCATCAGCTTGGATACACACAGGCTACCATTGTGGGAAAGCCATGAAGGAGAAACAGTCCACAGGGTCCTAGTGCATAGCTGGCTCTGGTACCCCTGCTGAGCTTGGACAGTGATCCTTGGGGTGAGTTGCCCACCACCCCCAGGAAAAACCACTTGTTATCAGGGGGCACTGTTGCCAAGATGTGCCACCTGAGAGATTTAATGAGAGCTTTGGGATCCTAATCTCATGGGCACTGGGTGCTGGTGAAGCGACCAGGCCCTAATTGAGGGCAAGTAGGTCAGGAGGACAAATCCAGGGTTTCCTCTGAAACTACAGTGTAGCTTCTGGGCCCTGGTATTATAGAGTGAAAATCACATATGTGTTCTCCATCTCCAAATACTACAGTCTTACCTGGGGTACAGGCACTATATTGCAAGTGCGTGTGTGTTTCTCCCTCTCTCTCTCTTTTTTTTGTGGGGGGGGCTTTTTCCCCAATTTTTTTCTTAGGGTTTATTTTTATTCTTTTGTTGTTGCTGTTGTTACTTCTTGTTTTGTTTGGTTCAGTTTGGTTTCGGGTGTATTTTTATTTTTTCATTTTTATGTTATTTAATAGCAAGGGCTCCTCCATTTTTGTTACAGGTTTTCAGCCCCTTTTATTCTTTCTTTCTTTTCTCTCCTTTCATAGAGATTTTCTACTTTTCTCATCTTATCCAAATAAATTTATCATACAACAACTAAGATATCCCCCTTTGTTCTTCAGTTTATATAATTGTATTTTTAATTTTCTTTAAATATTTTTATTATTTCTTCTCTTTTCTCTGAGGAATGGAGATCACAGCATTGGTCTGGCTCAAAGAGTCCGTGAGCTCATAGTCTAGGGTGCCCTTCTACCTTTGGCCTTTAGAAAGATGTTATTGGTAGGTCCCCACTGTGACATACTGATGATTTTTTTCTATATTTGGTGGAAGTGGGGTCTTGCATTAGCCTAGGCTGGTAAGGATAGTCTGACCTCAGGGGACCCACCCAGCCCAGCCTCCCCAAAGTCCTGGAGTTGTGGATGTGTGTCAAGGTATCCTGCCAAACACCACTATTTCTCCTCTTTCTCTCTCCCTTTTTCTGTCCTTCTTCTCTCCTTTTTATCAACTCTATCCTTTCATCCCTTTCTCTTTTTTTTTTTTTCCTATAACTTCTTCTTTTCTCCCTTCCTTCTTGCATTTTACCCTTCTCTTCCTTTTGGCCTTATGCCTAAAGTCCACTTCAACACATAAGTTCAAAGACAAGGTGATTTAAAGCAAAGGAGGCAGTGAGAGGGAAAAGTAGGGAAAGGAAGTGAACAAGAATAAAACACACATGAGGATGAACCAACAGAAAAATTCTGTCATCATGAAAATCCAGAACAGAGCAACCCCTCTGTTAATGAACTCACAAGGGAGGTTCACTATTACTCGGTGCCCAGAAAGCCAATTACTGAGACAACGAGGATTGTCAAAGAGGAAAGGATTTATTTTAGAGGATGTGTCAACTGGGAAAGGGAGGCAGAAGCTACCGGAAATCTACCTCCCAGATTAGCTGGGTTAAGGGGTTTTTATGGAGGTGAAAATGAATAATGTATAAAGGGAGTGGACTCCATTGCATGTTTGGGATGGAGTGCAGAGCACACAAGTGCAGTGAGGAATCATGCTAGTTCATATATCTCACGAACAAAAAAATGGTGGACAAATTCCTCCCCAGGATGAGAATTTTAGTAATATAATGAGTTAGGGGTTAATATTGTTCATTCTTTTAGCCTTGTACATAGGCTCAGTGGCTCTTGGTCACAATCTGCTGTGACATATTGCTTATCTTGACTTTTTCCAGACATTCTGATAAGTAAGGCACTGTAGTTATCTCAGGGCTATAAGGAGGTTCTGATGTTTCCTGGGAAAAACTCAAAGAAATTGTATCAGTGTACAGAAAATTACAAAGTTCTGCTCAACAATTTGTACTGAGACTTCTTTGTCTCTTCTTTACTTTTTCTAAGACTGCCATTGTTAGGCCACTGAAGCTGAGATAACACTCACTGTTTCGTTCCTATCAAGTCAAGGCCACTTAGCTGCTTGTTTCAGTTCTGATGTAAACACTAGAAACTCCTTTGGAATATGAGGGAGCTAAGAGATTAGAGAATTGTAAAATTTTGTTATAAAACTGGTCACACCTCCAAGAAATCATGAGGTAGCCATAGCAGAAGATTTCACCTATAAAGATTTAATGAAAAATGACAGAAAGGGAATTTAAAATATATATATATATATATATATATATATATATATAGGAAAGGCAATAAAAGGAATTGATGAGAAAGTGGAAAAACAGAACCAATAAAATGAATGAATGATATGAAGAATATAGAAAGAATATGGTGGTGCTTAAGGAATTGAAGGGGCCAATTGGGAACTTACAGATGCAGTAGAAAGTATCAATAACAGAATATACCAAGAAAGAATCTCAGAACTTGAGAATAAAGCTCTTGAGCTGATCCAGGTAGTTAAAGAGGCAGATAAGAAGAGAGAAAGCAGAACAGAAGCTCAGAGAATTATGGGACTTCACAAAGGATTCAAACATATGAATTACAGGGATCCCTGAAGGGGAAGAAGAATATCCCAAAGGAATGGAGGCCCTACTGCAAGATATCATAAACGAAAACTTCTCAAGTTTCATTAAAGATTTTGAAACACTCCTTTTAGAGGGAAATTGAACCACAGGTCATCTCAACATGAATAGAGTATCTCTAAGACACATTGTAATGAACCTGTCCAAAGTCAAAACGAAAAAAAGAAAATTCTACAAGCAGCCAGGAGTAAGCACCAACTGACCTACAGGGGCAGATCCATCAGGACAACAGTAGACTTTTCAGCTGAAACTTTCCAAGCCAGAGTATGGTCATCTACCTTTAACCTTCTTAAACAAAACAATTTCAGCCCAGAATTCTATATCCTGCTAAACTAAGCTTCAGAATCGATGGAGAAATCAAATCTTTTACTGACATGACAACATTGAAGAAATTTGCCACAAGACCAGCTCTACAGGAAGTACTTAGAACTATTATCCACACTAACCATCATAATGGGCCACCAGCAAAGTAAACACCCAGAAACTAAAGGACAAAACCTAGTTTCACAATGGCACAAAGGATAAAACTAACCAATGGACTTTCACAAAATAAGATGAATAAAATACCTCCGCACTTATCAATTCTCTCAATTAATGTAAATGGCTTGAATTCCCCACTGAAGAGGCCTAGGCTGGCCAATTGGATAAAAAAGCAATAAACTTATTTCTCACAGTTCTGAAGGCTGGAAAGTCCAAGATTAAGGTGCTGGTAGGTTTGATGTCTAGTAAGAGCCCCATTCCCTGCTTCTAAGATAGTACCTTGTTGCTGTGTCTGTCAGAGGGGACAAATGCTATGTCTTCATATGGCAGAAGGTGGCAGGATAAAAGGGGCCTAAGTTAGTTTCCTCTCTCCAGCTATTTTATTTCATTTTATTTTATGTTATTTCATTTTTATTTTTATTTTGAGATAAGGTCTTTCTATGTTACCTAGACTGGTCTTGAACTCCTGGGCTTAAGTGGTCCTCCCTCCTCAGCCTTCCATCATGCTTGACCCTCCTGCCCTTATATATGGCACTAATCTGTTCATGAAGGTGGATCCCTAACGACTTAATAATTTCTCCCAAAAGGCCTCAGCTCTTAATACTACCACATTAGAGAGTAATTTTCAACATAAATTTTGAAAGGGACACATTCAAACCATAGCACTATTGTTGTCAGGCATTTTTCTACATGTTATAAATTGTACAATAGCCTGTTATAATTTTTAAGTTAAATATCTTACAAAGAGATTTAAATGATAAAAAAAAAAACCTCATGCATCCTACCCATGTAGTTCCCATATCCAGTATTCCTCATTCCTTTGTGTAGATCCAGATTTCCATCTGGTATTATAAAGAACATCGTTTAACTTTCATGCAATGGGAGATCTACAGCTCTTGCCCTTCCTTATCCTACCAACAAAGCAAGCCAGTTCCTCCCACCTCATCCCAGGCAAATACTCCACCGCCATTAAGAATGCCTTGGAAAGACTACAACTGTTAGCTTTTAACCAACCAATGAAGGAGTAAAGGTATGGTGACCTGGAAAGAGCACTGGACTAGAGACACAAAACAAAAATTTAATACTATCTCTATCAGTATCTAGTGAAAACTTGAGCATTTCTTGGCTTTACTGTTTTCATCTGAAAGGAGGGAAGGGGAATAATTTTCTAACTTTCATTTGCATGATTATTAGATAATAGAGGAATCAGTCTGGTGTAGTGTAAAGAGCATATTGAATCCAACAAAATGATGCTTACAATTCCAACATAAACACTTTCTAGGTGTGTGACCTTGGGGAAGTTACCTGAAAGTAACCTTTCAGGGCCCTAGTATCTCAATCTATAGAATGACAGGCACATATGAGGAGTAAACAAAAAAATGTACAGAAGTACCTGGCCTGTGATAGGCACTCAGGAAATGGTAGTGCATTACAAAATGAGATGATAATATTTTGTATAATCCTCTGCAAATGGGGTAGTAGTATACACAATGGGAGGAATTGGCTACACTTTTATTAAAGGATTCAGCCCTTTTTCATAACGATTGATTATCCCAGCTCTTTGCCATGGTATCTTTAAATTCAAGATTTCACAGTAACAGTTTTCAGAGAAACTCAAGGCAATAGTGTGTCCTAAAGAAGGACGGAAGGAAGGAGGGAGGGAGGGAGGGAGGGAGGGAGGGAGGGAGGGAGGAAAGAAAGAAAGAAAGAAAGAAAGAAAGAAAGAAAGAAAGAAAGAAAGAAAGAAAGAAAGAAAGAAAGAAAGAAAGAAAGAAAGAAAGAAAGAAAGAAAGAAGGAAAAGACACTTCTGAGGCCAGGCATGTGGCTCACGCCTATAATCCTAGCACTTTGGGAGGCTGAGGCAGGTAGATTGCCTGAGCTCATGAGGTCGAGACCAGCTTACTAAGCTAGAGTGAGACTGCATATCTAAAAATACCCAGACAATGTGCTGTGTGCCTGTAGTTCCAGCTACTTGGGAGGCTAAGGCAAGAAGATCAATTAAACCCAAGAGTTTGAGGTTGCTGTGAGCTAAGATACCATAGCACTCTACCGAGAGTTGACAACATTTGCTCTACATACAGCTTTGTAGTTCTCTAAGAAAAGACCCAAGCAGAAGAATTTCTGTGTGTATAGGGAACTTACTATGTGCCAGGCATTGTGCCAGTAGCTGGGAATAGAGTGGGGAGCAAACCAAATCCAGTTTCTGTTCTCACCAAACTTTCAGTTTAGCAGAGGACACAGATCAGGAAATGGGCCATCCCCAACCAGTGTGGTGAGATGATGAGGAATTTTAGATCCACAAAGGACAGTCACCCAATCCAGGTTTGGAGACCAGAGAAGACTTCCTGGAGGAAGTGATGTCTAAGATGAGCCAGAAGGAGGCGTAGGCAAAGTAGAAGAATTGAGCCAGGCAAAGACAGAGGGAAGAGGGTCCCAGCAGGGAGCATAGTCTGTTTAGTGAGCTGGGTGATGAGGAAGTCTGGAGAGGTAAGTGGGGGCCAGGCCACACAGGGCTTTATAAGCCACAGGGAAGAAGTAAGGAATAGTCGGGTCCTCTGGAGGGAGACCCTTGGAGTCTTATCTGTCTCTTCCACTCAGCAGTGTGAACTTGGACAAGTTATTTATGACCTCAACCCTCGGCCAGGCATGGTGGCTCATGCCTATAAATAATCCTAGCACTCTGGGAGGCCGAGAGGGGTGGATAGTTTGAGCTCACGAATTTGAGACCAGCCTGAGCAAAAGTGAGACCCCGTCTCTACTAAAAATAGAAAAACTGAGGCAAGTGGCTTGCTTGAGCCCAAAAGTTGGAGGTTGCTGTGAGCTATGATGCTACAGCACTCTATCCAGGGCTGCAGCTTGAGACTCTGTCTCAAAAAAAAAAAAAAAAAAAAAAACACAAACAACAACAAAAAAAAACCTTAAGCCTCAATTTCCTCATATGTATGAGGATGGTACTCTAATAATACCTACCTCATGGGCTTAGGCAATAAATAGTGGACATAGGGGTTGGGAACAGTGGCTCACACCTGTAATTTCAGCACTTGAGAGGCTGAGGCAGGTGGATCACCTGAGCTAACAGGTTCAATTCCAGCGTGAACAAGAGTGAGACCCCCGTCTCTAAAAATAGCCAGGCATTGTGGCAGGTGCATATAGTCCCAGCTACTTGGAAGGCTGAGGTAAAAGAATCGCTTGAGCCAAGGAGTTTGAGGTTGCTGTGATCTGTGATGCCACAGCACTCTACTGAGGGCAACAAAGCGCTGTCTCAAAAAAAAAAAAAAAAATAGGGCAGTACCTGTGGCTCAAAGAGTAGGGCGCTGGCCCCATATGCTGGTGGTGGTGGGTTCAAACCCAGTCCTGGCCAAAAAAAAAAAATTGTGGCTATAAGATAACTAATACATAGCATATGCTTAATAAATATCAGTAATTATTATTTCTGTTTTTTTGTTTGTTTGTTCGTTTTTAAGACAGAGTCATTCTGTTGCCCCAGGTAGAGCACCATGGCGTTATCACTTCTCACAGTAACCTTGAACTCTTGTGCTTAAGCAATCTTCCTGCCTCAGCCTCCTGAGTAGGCACCTGCCACAGTGCCTGGCTGGGTTTTCTATTTTTCAGTAATTATTATTTTATGAACTCGGCATTTTGGCAGTTGGAAACTCGGTGATCTCACAGTCTGTGTGTTTCAGGGAAATGGCAAATTAAAACAGGCAGACACACCAACAATAGAGGAAGGAACCTTTAATTGCAGGCAAGAACTCAGGTGCCTCATGGCATAAAATGCTGAGCTCCAGGGAACAGTTTTTTTCTAAATTCTTTTATATCTTTTATTTTTCTTCAGTTCAATATCAGCTACATAGTTATGGCTACAAATGTTAGAAACCAGGGTATTGTTATTAGTTACAGAGTCTTTTTTTTTTTCTTTTGTTTTTCAAGGTTATTTCAGCTCAGTGTAAAGTTTGTTCTTATCTTTAGAGGAGGAGTTTTTCTACAGATGCCTGCTGCCCTCTCAGGATCAGTAAGAAGTACAAGATTTATTTCTCCTTCCTCATATGTATATAAATTTTATTACTATAATACATGATTAATTATATATTATACATAATGATATATGTAGAATCATATATATAACTTTGTATTGACCTTTTATCATTCCTATGTGTTAAAAACATTTTTCACATTTACATTTTTGCTTTTAATCTTAGTTGTATTGATTACGAAACAGTTTTATATACAGCAGAACCTCCATAGCTGACCACCACCAGACATTGACCCCCTTCTCAAGTTAACCTAATGTTCATAGACTAAACATGCACCATATGTGCTATCTGTATAGTAGGCCTAGTTTCTTATGTTGCTGCCTTCATATGTTGAACAGTTTGTTACAATCCCTTGGGTGGTCAATTTACAGAGGTTTCTCCTGTATTTATATTGTCCTATTTGGCCTCCTTTTCTTTTCTAACTTATCATCCATGGGTTTAATATCTTAAACATTATCATGCTTCCACAGAGACAGTGTCTTCTCTAGTGAATCTCCTTGAAACTTGCTATTTCTGTACCTTCCTGCTCAAGGAATCTTAATTGGTACCACTTTCTAATGAGATCCTGTGTCGTTCATCCCATTTCAGCTAAAGATACTGCATCACATTGCTGTGTTTTCTAGTCCCTCTATTGTCTTTTTGAAGAGACTCTGAGCCCCAGAAATCATGGAGGTTGTTACAATTTTAAGTTTTACAATATAAAAACCTCTGACTATTATACAATGTCCTTGTGCTTAAAATTTCAAAGATAGAATCGCGGAAGCCCAAGAGCTGGAGGTTGCTGTGAGTCCTGTGACATCACGGCACTCCACCGAGGGCGGCAAAGTGAGACTCTGTCTCTATAAAAATAAATAAATTAATAAAAAAAAAAAATTTCCAAGTTAGCACACAGCTGCTTGTCAGTATACAGCCCACATTAATGTATCCATGTGCAAAGATTATTACTTACAAGGCCTGGCACAGTGGCTCACACTTGTAATCCTAGCACTCTGGTAGGCCCAGGCAGGTGAATTGCTTGAGCTTAGGAGTTCAGGACCAGCCTGAGCAATAGTGAGACCCCCGTCTCTAAAAATAGAGATGGTGTTGTGGCAGACGCCTGTAGTCCCAGCTACTCAGGAGACTGAGGCAAGAGGATCCCTTGAGCCCAAGCGTTTGAGGTTGCTGTGAGGTATGATACCATCGTACTCTACTGAGGGTGAGGGGAACTAAGTGAGACTCTGTCAAAAAAAAAGATTATTGCATACAGACTTCCCTAAAACATAAAGCACAAGCATTTGGCGTCCTGAAATCTGTCTACCTATGCACTATCACTGTGTGGCCTTGGGAAAGTCCTTCTTATAGTTGAGCCTTTCGTTTTTAAAATAAAAATGTTACACTGGATCTATGTTTCACATAATATGCAGAGTATATTAATTTTGAGACATCACATGCATACTAAAAGAGAGAAGGAGAGGTACGTTATCAAATAAATTTGGAAAAATTGGCTTGGTGCCTGTAGCTCAGTGAGTACAGGCTACACATACACAGAGACTGGCAGGTTCAAGCCCGGCCTGGGCCTGCTAACAACAATGACAACTGCAACCTAAAACTAGCTGGGCATTGTGGCAGGCACCTGTAGTTCCAGCTACTTTGGAGGCTGAGGTAAGAGAATCACTTAAGCCCAAGAGTTTGTGTTTGCTGTGAGCTGTGATGCCACGACACTCTACCAAGGGCAACATAGTGAGACTCTGTCTCAAAAATAAATAAATAGGGTGGTGCCTGTGGCTCAAAGGAGTAGAATGCTGGTCCCATATGCCCCATATGCCAGAAGTGGCAGGTTCAAACCCAGCCTTGGCCAAAAACTGCAAAAAAATAAAAAAATAATAAAAATAAAAAAATAATAATAATAATAAATAAATAAATTTGGAAAAATAAGGATCAAAAAAAGTGTTTACTGCAGGACCTCTGAGAAACTTTGCAGTGCTAATATGTACTGTGAATTTATAAGACATGTCTGTAGCTTCCCAAAATCAGTTGAGGGCAGAACCCTTTGCTGACAGAGCACCTTGCAGAATGTCGTAATATTTTGTAGTCTTCTTGCAATATTATTGCAGTATTCTAAGGAAAATGCCATTTAATTCGGCAAATCTTCCTGATCACCGAGTCTCTTTGCTAAATAAAGATAAGGTCAAGCAGTCAATCTGCTAATGTTAGGACACTAAGTTAATGATAAGGAAAGGCCGACAGTAATCATGAATATTGTCCCTTAATAATAGTAACAGCAGTGATAATAATAGTTCATGTTTATCGAGTGTCAAGGCAGTGTGTGCTAAGTGCCTTTTACATGTTATTTTATTTCATCCTTGCCACAACCCAATGGGTGACTGTAATCCCAGATACTCTAGAGGCTGAGGCAAGGGGATCACTTGAGCTCAAAAGTTTGGGGTTGCTGTGAGTTAAGTGGCCATGGCACTCTACCCAGGGTAATAGAGAGGGATTCTGTCTAAAAAAGAAAAAGAAAAGACATATGACTGGGTGTGGTGGCTCCTGAGTATAATCCCAGCACTTTGTGAATCCTAGGCAGGAGGATCATTTGAGATCAGAAGTTTGAGACCAGACTATGCAACATGGTGAGACCCCATCTCTACAAAAAATCAAAATATTAGTCCAGCATGGTGGAATGTAGCTGGTGCATGTAGTCTTAGCTACTCAAGAGGTTGATATGGGAGGATTGCTTGAGCCCAGGGATTTGGATTATAGTAAGCTATGATGCTCCACTGTGCTCCAGCCTGGGCAACAGAACAAGACCCTATTTCAAGAGAAAAATTTTTTGGAATTGTTCACACCTTCAATTGGCTCATATTTGTAAAGCACACTATTTTTATTTAGAAAATATTTTGTCTTCAGGAGCTGCAGTACTCTGATACTCATCAAGTTCTACTAAATGGAAGATATTCACAATTTTTTTAAATATTGAAATGTATAAGTATTTAATGTCAAATATTTTCACAGCAACTCTCTATTCAAAATGTCACTGTTTGATAAATATTTTCACAAAATAAAATTAATCAAAAAGTCTCTCTGTTCTTTTTGAAAATTTTGCCAAAAATGTGATGCTAAAAATCACGTTTAAATGAGGAAAATGACTATGAGAGATATTGAATAGTTTCCATTCTTAATTTCATTCTAGTTGGGTACAGAATATATATCTACTTACTTAAGATTTTATTCAATTAAAAAAATGAGCTTTATCAAAATGTCAAGTGTTTTCCCTCAAATCAAGATATCCCAAAGCACAATTACAGAACTTCACAATCAAATCCTATCTGTTCATTTTTACCCATTATTGCTCTTATTTTATTTGTTCCTGTCTCTTTTTTAGGGATATATATATATATATATATATATATATATATATATATATATATACCTAAATGTGTATATATATATCCCTAAATGTATATATATATATATTTATTTATTATTGAGACAGACTCTCACTTTGTCGCCCTTGGTAGAGTGATGTGGTGTCACAGCTCACAGCAACCTCAAACTCCAGGGCTCAAGTGATTGTCTTGCTTCAGCCTCCCAAGTTGGGACTACAGGTACCCACCACAACACCTGGCTATTTTTAGAGACAGGGGTATCACTCTTGCTCAGGCTGGTCTCGAACCTGTGGGCTCAGGCAATCCACCTGCCTCAGCCTCCCAGAGTGCTGGGATTGCAGGCGTGAGCCACCATGCCTGGCCTTAGGGATACATGTTAATGGCTTTCTGTTTTTTAGGTTTCCTTTTCAGTAACTGAAATTTGCCAAAAGGTTTAAAAGCTGAAGTATTTTTTAAGCACTCTATTTGTTGAATATTTTGATTAAATATTACCTACTATTGTTTAACAGAATAACCCTAATTTAGAGAAGTCTTTGCAAAAAAAGTTCAGTACCATCATAAGACACTTAAGCGGACTAACAAAGTAGTTCTTCAAAAGCTCGAACATTCCTAAAATCTGACTGATGACTGGTAGCAAATAGAGAATGTATATACTACCATGCTAAGTTTTTATTTGTATTTTTTTAAATATAGGTATTCAACATGAACTTTGTCACATGCAAAAAATGTAGTCCTGGCAAAAATGTAGTCCTGACTGGGTGGAGTGAATCACACCTGTAATCCTAACACCCTGAGAGGCCAAGACAGGAGGATGGCTTGAGCTCAGGAGTGAGAGACCAGCCTTAACAAAAGGAGACCCATCTCTACTACAAATAGAAAAATTAGCTGGTCAATGTGGGGGGGCTCCTGTAGTCCCAGCTACTCAGGAGGCTGTGGCAAGAAGATCCCTTGAACCCAGGAGGTTTAGGTTGCTGTGTGCTAGGCTGATACCACAGCACTTTAGCCTGGGCAACAAAATGAGACTCTGTCTCAAAAAAAAAAAAAAAAAAAAAAAAAGTAGTCCAGACACTAATTGTGTTTATAGAAAAAATATCTTTGCAAACTCTACCACTACGGTTTTCTTTCTTTTTTATCTTTTTATTTTATTTATTTATTATTATTATTATTATTTATTTTTTTTTTTTTTTGCAGATTTTGGCCGGGGCTGGGTTTGAACCCGCCAACTCCGGCATATGGGGCCAGCACTCTACTACTTTGAGCTACAGGCACCACCCCATTGTCTTTTTATTTTTTTAGAGACAGGGTCTCACTCTCTCACCCAGACTGAAGGGCAGTGGTCTGATCATAGCTGACTGTAACATCAAACTCCTGGGCTCAATTGATCCTATTGCTTCAATCTTCCAAGTAGCTAGGACTATAGTGTGCACTATCATGCAAAAAAAATAATAATTTTTTGTAGAGATGGGGGCTCTCGCTATGTTACCCAGGTTGGTCTCCAACTCCTGGCCTCAAGTGATCCTCAAGTGGCCTCCAAAAAGTGCTGGGATTATGCCATCATGCCCAGCCTTCAGTTCCTTTTATGATAGGCATGCTATGCCAGCTTGTTTGGCTGCATGAATTAAATGATCAGTTATAGGCTTCTGAGGCCAGGCATAGTGGCTCACTCCTATAATCCTAGCACTCTGGGAGGCTGAGGCTGCTAGATTGCCTGAGCTCAGGAGTTTGAGACCAGCCTAATCAAGAATGAGACTCTGTCTCTAAAAATATAGCTGGGTGTTGTGGTAGGGACATGTAGTCCCAGCTACTGGGGAGGCTGAGGTAAGGGGATCACTTGAGTCAAAGAGTTTGAGGTTGCTGTGAGCTATAATGTCATGGCACTCTACCGGGGGCAACAAAGTGATATGCTGTCTCAAAACAAACAAACAAATAAATAAATAAATAATTGATTATACATGGATGTAATTGATAACCTATTATAACACAGACGTGTTAAAATGTGTTAAAAAGAATGTTTTTACTCAGTTAAGAAACTTCTTTGTTAAACTTATTTCTTATTTGAGTAAAAAAACATTATTTTTTGTGTTCATATCATCACTAAAAAAAACCCAAGTAATTATATATTTGACATTAAACCCAAGTAATTATATATTTGATATTAAATTTTGTCACTAAACTTACAATAGTGTTTACAACGCTATCAGATGTTTTACCTCCATCAGAATTAACCTTCAAAATTAATTTCTTTTTTTGAGACAGAGCCTCAGTGGTTAGGGCGCCAGACACATGCACCAGGGCTAGTGGGTTCGAACCCAACCCAGACCTAAACAACAACAAAGAAAGAGTCTTCAAGGTCTGAGAAACTTTCAGATTTTTATTTTCTTGTTTAGCAGGCCCCAGGCCAGGGTTCGAACTCACCAGCCCCAGATGCACGTGGCCAGCCCCCTAACCACTGAGCTACCAGCGCCCAGCCGAGAAGCTTTCAGATTTTGAGGATACTCACCAACCTCTCACCCTCTAGTATCAGTGTTGGTGGATTTCTCTTAGGATCAACTTTTGCAAGAATCATTCTCCCAGAAATTTCACACAAATTTATCACAAGATAACTCATATTTGAGGCATACGTAGAGATGAAGCTGTCATCAAATGATCTCTCTTTATGTTCCTTATTTGCTGAGCTTGATTCACTAAGGGACTCTGTGAGGAAGCTGAAGCTCAGAGAAAGCAAGGGACTTGCCCTAGCTCACATAGCTGGCAAGTGGCTGCGTTTGAATTCGTACCCAGGCCAGCCTGACTTCTTAGCCAGGGTTTCTGACTCCAGTGCTGTGTTATCTGCTACTGGGCTGAGACGATTTGTTTCCTTTTGCTTTTCTTTTCCTTTCCTATTTTTTTTTTTTTTTTGAGGTGTGATTACTTTGTGTTTTCTTAGGTGTCACAGCAATAGTAGATAAAATACAAATGAAATATCCTCACCTAGGAAAAATTTTGCAAGTATAACAATGTGCCTACGTTACCAGACAAAGAGGGTCTGGCCACCAGTTGCTGTCAGCCAATATGCAGAGATGGAGATAGGTCCACCAAACTTTTTCAAGGTCAGAGATTCTGGAGAACAGTGAGAGTAGCCTCTCCAAGATTGTTCTGTTCTTCCATTTCCAAAATCAAAGTTTTATACATAAAAGCAAGAACCGTACTAACCTTTATCTTAAACAAGAGTAATTAACATAACCATGACCCATAATAAACAAAAATTGACATAAACCAAAACAACATTTCTAATTAAAAGTTAATCTCCTAAATCAATTGCCCTAAACTCCTCAAGATATACACTTCTGGGTTAAAGATGAGTTTACAAAACAAGAATGGGAGACATGAAGTAAAGGTCATGTAGGACCTAAACCAACCAGACCCACCCTAGCCTGACTGACTCCATCTTTTCACTACATGTGCTCTCACCTATATTTACAAAAGTTTAAGATTTACGATAAATAGCAGCTAAATGAAAAAAATGGCAATAGTTATGATTTTCCCCCACTACGTAGTGATGTAGATAAAAGAAACTTCTTTGTATTTTATCAGTTACTTAATCTCAGTTACTGTTGAGTATTCCATTTCCTGAAATGTAGGGTATTACTGTTGAGTATTCCATTTCCTTTAAACAGCTTTATTGAGGCATAAGTGATATACTAATAAACTACCCATGCATTTAAAGCGTACTTTTTTTTTTTTTTGTAGAGACAGAGTCTCACTTTATCGCCCTTGGTAGAGTGCTGTAGCATCACAGCTCACAGCAACATCCAACTCCTGGGCTTAGGCAATTCTCTTGCCTCAGGCTCCCAAGTAGCTGGAACTACAGACACCCGCTTTTTTTTTTTTTTTTTTAGTGACAGAGTCTCACTTTATGGCCTTTGGTAGAGTGCTGCAGCATCACAGCTCATAGCAACCTCCAATTCCTGGGCTTAAGGGATTCTCTTGCCTCACTCAGTCTCCTAAGTAGCTGGGACTACAGGCACCTGTCACAATGCCCAGCTATTTTTTTTTTTTTGGTTGCAGTTTGGCTGGAGCCGGGTTTGAACCCACCACCCTCGGTATATGGGGCTGGTGCCCTACCCTTTGAGCTGTCCTGTTTAAATGCTCAAAACCGACAGGTAGGACAGGTAGGACAAGAAAAGGTGAAGGCGGTGATGCCGACCAATAAATTAAAAGAGGCTGTTTGGAAAAATCGCTGAGTCAAGGGTCGGGCAATTGCGTGAAGATTTTCATAAAAACGAAACTTAACCAGACTTAGGCACCACCCCCTGAAGTGTGCAATTTGATATATATATATATATATGCCTGAAATAATTGCGATGTCTTTATGTCTCCCTAAGTAATCTATAGCCACAGTGGCACTGTATCCCACCAACTTGCCTACCCAGGAAAGGCACTAGGTTTTGAAGCATGCTTGGATAAAGAAGACTAGGTGAGTAGGTACTCTGGAAAAAAGACTTCAAAGCATCTACTGACAGTGAAGTCGGGAGCATGACCTTTACACATGAAGGATAGCACTGTATTCTTTTCTCACAGAGGCCATAATTAACTGTGGAAAAGAGTCCATGCTACCCAAAGCCACGAATAAAGCAGCATCACACTGTAAAAACAAACTGAGTTTAAAGCCGAGGCCTCAAGAGGGAGACAGCTCCTGGAGAAATGCCTAGAAAGCGGCAAAGCCTCCGGAGTCACTAGCTCAAAGTACAATAGTTGCTTTTCTGAGCAAGGTGGCCTTGACCACTGTCAGCGAGCGCAGCCTCTCACAGCTGCAACCGCCCCCGAAAGGTACCAAACGCATGAACACAAAAGGCCAATGTTTCGTCCAGATCGATTTGTTCCTATTCCTTCAAACCTGACCCACGTGCCTGACGGCTCTTGGGCCGGGCCAGATCCCTCGTTCGGCTCTCTCACGGGCTCCGCCCAGTGGAGAAACCGAAGGATTGAAATCCACACGCAGCAGCCCTTTAACAACTCCAGGAGAGATGAAGTGGGAGGGAAGCCTAAGTCTGGTTAAGTTTCGTTTTTATGAAAATCTTGACGCGATTGCCCGACTCACTCAGCTATTTTTCCAAACAGCCTCTTTTAATTTATTGGTTGGCGTCACCGCCTTCACCTTTACTTGTACAGTTCTACCTATCGGTTTTGAGCATTTAAACAGAATTTTCCCGTTTGATACAAAGAACAAATAACTTTTAAAAACAAAAATTAGGGGTTGATTTCTAAAAGAGTACAATTTAGCCCAATTCATTTTGAACCCGCAAAGGGCAAAATGGGTTTTATATAATAACTTGACATGAATTTCCTCCTTCGTTCTTCAAGGAAGCAGCTGCCCCACATTTTTTTAAAAAGGATCATCAGGTTTTTCTCTCTTCTACCTTGGTTCTAGATTATTATAGACTCTTCTTTATTTTCTACTACAGCCTTCCTTTATTTCTTATTTCCTTTCTTCCTTCATTTAAACTGACAAATAAAAATCATATGTATTTATGGTGTACTACATGATGTTTGATATATGTATGCATTGTGGCATGACTGTAAGCTAATAACCTATCTTATCTCCCATATTTGTCCCTTTTTTGTGGTTGAGAACACAAAATCTACTCTTAGCAATTTTCAAGCACACAATATATTGCTATTAACTACGTGTATAGTAAGCATGATGTACAATAGATTTATAGACTCGTTATTTTTTAAATCTTTTTTTTTCTTTTTAAAAAATTTTTTGCTTTTTTCTTTCTTTCTTTAATTTTTTTTTTCTTTTTTCTTTTCTCTTGCCTCAGCCTCCCGAGTAGCTGGGACTACAGGCGCCCGCCACAATGCCCAGCTATTTTTTGTTGCAGTTTGGCCCAGCCCAGGTTTGAACCCGCCACCCTCGGTATATGGGGCCCACTCCCTACTCACTGAGTCACAGGCGCCGCCAATAGACCTATTCTTAAGCAAATGGGAGAATTTGATAAACAGTTCTCCTGGAAATTTTTCTTCCTCAATAGTTACCCTAGTAGTGAAACTTCTGAAAAGTTTTGTGCAAATCAGATTTTTAGAAATCAGATCTTGAGAAGGGAGGATAACTAGAGGTCAGGAGTTCAAGAACAGCCTGGGCCAATGAGTGGAGTTCAAGACCAGCCTGGGCCAATGAACGGAGTTCAAGACCAGCCTGGACCAATGAGCGAGAGAGACAATCTCCATCCCGCCACCAGTTGCTACAAAAAAAAAAAAAAAAAAAAAAAAAAACAGTTTAAAAATCAGCGGAGCCAGGAGGCGGTGCGAGCCTGTAGTCCTAGCTACACTCTGGAGGCTGAGGTGGGAGGATCGCTCAAGCCCAGAGGTTCCAGGGTATGGTAAGTTTTGATCGTGCCGTTACTCTTTCGTTTGGGTGATAGTGCGAGACTCAGTTTCTTAAAAAAAAAATAAAAAAACAGGGCTGGGTGCGGTGGCCCACGGCCTCCTGAGGCGGGCAGCTCGCTTGAGCTCACGAGTTCGAGACCAGTCTGAGCAAAAGCGAAACCTTGTCTAGAAAAACTGGGCGACGGCGGCGGCGGGGATTGTTTTTGTTGTCGCTGAGGCCTGAAAAGCCGCGGTAGCCGGGTCCCTGAACCCAGGTCGGGTGCTGCGGCAGCCCCCAGTCCATCACCCGAGTCTCCGCGGCTGCCCCTCCCCCCACCCCAGCACCAATATTCCGGAGATCGAGTGTTTCACGGCGGCGGCGGCGGCGGCGGCGGCGGCGGCGGCGGGGCTGGGAGAGGGAGGGAGGCGCGGGGTACCTGAGCGAGGTAGCCCCCATCGCAGCCATGGAGGCGCTGAGACCCCGATCTGTAACCAGGCTGTTTCAGTCACCTCGTCGTCCTGACCATGGCACTGTTGGAAAACCAATTCGACTGTTAGCCAATCATTTTCGAGTTCAGATTCCTAATATAGATGTGTATCACTATATTGTGGATATTAAACCAGAAAAACGGCCCCGCAGAGTCAACAGGGCAGTAATAGATGCAATGGTGCGGCACTTCAAGATGCAAATATTTGGTGACCGGCAACCTGGCTATGATGGCAAAAGAAACATGTACACAGCACACCCACTGCCAATTGGACGGGGTAGGGTTGATATGGAGGTGACCCTTCCAGGTGAGGGTAAAGACCAAACCTTTAAAGTGTCTGTTCAGTGGGTGTCAGTTATAAGCTTTCAGATGCTTTTAGAAGCTTTGGCTGGGCACTTGAATGAAATCCCAAATGACTCATTGCAAGCACTTGATATTATCACAAGACACCTTCCCTCTATGAGGTACACCCCAGTGGGCTGTTCCTTTTTCTCTCCCCCTGAAGGTTACTACCACCCTCTGGGAGGGGGCAGGGAGATTTGGTTTGGCTTTCATCAGTCTGTGAGACCTGCTATGTGGAATATGATGCTCAATATTGATATATCTGCAACTGCTTTCTACCGAGCTCAGCCTATCATTGAGTTCATGTGTGAGGTTTTAGACATTCAGAACATCAATGAACAGACCAGACCTCTAACAGATTCCCAACGTGTCAAGCTTACCAAAGAAGTCAAATCTCTGAAAGTTGAGGTGACCCACTGTGGACAGGTGAAACGAAAATATCGAGTTTGTAATGTGACCAAACGATCAGCCAGTCATCAAACTTTTCCTTTGCAGCTAGAAAATGGTCAAACTATAGACTGTACAGTAGCTCAATATTTTAAGCAAAAGTATAGTCTTCAGTTGAAATACCCCCATCTTCCGTGTCTCCATGTGGGACAAGAACAAAAGCATACCTACTTGCCACTTGAGGTCTGCAAAATTGTGGCAGGACAGCGATGTATAAAGAAGCTCACAGACAGTCAGACTTCCACAATGATCAAAGCCACAGCAAGATCTGCTCCTGACAGACAGGAAGAAATCAGTAGATTAGTGAAGAGCAACAGCATAGTGGGTGAATCTGATCCATACCTTAAAGAATTTGGCATTGTTGTACACAATGAAATGACAGAATTCACAGGCAGGGTACTTCCAGCACCAATGCTGCAATATGGAGGCCGGAATAAAGCAGTGGCCACACCCAACCAGGGTGTCTGGGATATGCGAGGAAAGCAGTGTTATGCTGGCATTGAAATTAAAGTTTGGGCAGTTGCTTGTTTTGTGCCTCAGAAACAATGTAAGGAAAATGTACTAAAGAATTTCACTGACCAGCTGCGTAGAATCTCTAAGGATGCAGGAATGTCCATCTGTGGTCATCCATGTTTCTGCAAGTATGCCCAAGGTGCAGATAGCGTGCAGCCCATGTTTAAACATCTGAAAATGACATATGCGGGGCTACAGCTAATAGTGGTTATCTTGCCTGGAAAGACACCAATATATGCGGAGGTAAAACGTGTTGGAGATACCCTTCTAGGTATAGCCACACAGTGTGTCCAGGTAAAAAATGTAGTGAAGACCTCACTTCAAACTCTTTCCAACCTTTGCCTGAAGATAAACGCAAAGCTCGGAGGAATTAATAACGTGCTCGTACCTCATCAAAGGCCCTTGATATTCCAGCAGCCTGTCATCTTCCTGGGAGCCGATGTCACACACCCCCCAGCAGGGGATGGGAAGAAGCCCTCCATTGCTGCTGTGGTTGGCAGTATGGATGCCCACCCCAGCCGGTATTGTGCTACGGTTCGGGTGCAGACTTTCCACCAGGAGATCCCCCAGGAGCTTCTCTACAGTCGGGAGGTCATTCAGGACCTTACTAACATGGTTCGGGAACTACTAATCCAGTTCTACAAATCTACCCGCTTCAAACCCACTCGGATCATCTATTACCGTGGAGGGGTCTCTGAGGGACAAATAAGACTGGTATCTTGGCCAGAACTAATAGCAATTCGAAAGGCATGTATTAGCTTGGAGGAAGATTACCAGCCAGGAATAACATACATTACGGTGCAGAAAAGGCATTACACAAGACTCTTCTGTGCAGATAAAACAGAAAGGGTGGGGAGAAGTGGCAATGTACCAGCAGGCACTGCAGTGGATAGTACCATCACACATCCATGTGAGTTTGACTTTTACCTCTGTAGTCATACAGGAATTCAGGGAACTAGCCGTCCTTCACATTACCAGGTCTTGTGGGATGACAACTGCTTCACTGCAGATGAGCTCCAGCTACTGACTTACCAGCTGTGTCATACCTATGTGAGGTGCACACGCTCAGTCTCTATTCCAGCCCCTGCATATTATGCCCGGCTCGTGGCATTTAGGGCACGGTATCATCTGGTGGATAAAGATCATGACAGTGCAGAAGGCAGTCATGTGTCAGGACAGAGCGAAGGACGGGATCCTCAGACCTTGGCTAAGGCTGTGCAGATCCACCATGATACCCAGCGCATGATGTATTTTGCCTGAGAGTCTCAGAAAAAGAACTCAACCACTTTGGCACCCCATGCAGCCTCAAAATGTTTCAAATGCCTACCTGCTCTAGATAGAGCCAAGTTGACTTCAGTTGGTCTTCTACCACCAGCTTGGAATAGTTGCACTGAATCTATACTTTGCACCACTGTCTAATTTATTAACAAAATTGAGCCATTTTTTGGAAGTAATAGATACTCACAAATTATCTTTTCTGATGCACTGGACTGAATTTTTACCTCATTGTGAGAAAGCTGATCAGCCTAAACTTTCTAAAAGGACTTTACTGGACGGGCACGGTGGCTCATGCCTGTAATCCTAGCTAGTATTATGGGAGGCCCAGGCGGGTGGATCGCCTGAGCTCAGGAGTCTGAGACCAATCTGAGCAAAAGCGAGACTCCCATCTCTACTAAAAATGTCAAAAACTGAGGCAAGAGGATCGCTTGAGCCCAAAAGTTGGAGGTTGCTGTGAGCTATGACACCACGGCACTCTACCCAGGGTGGCAGCTTGAGACTCTTGACTCAAAAAAATAAAAATAAAAGGACTTTACAAGAAAGGTTTCTACTGAATATTTTGCTACCTGTGGTATTCACTGCATCCCTCCACTCTTTTATAAGAGAAGATTATTCCTTTTTTCTATGTTCATTCAGTGGGGTGTATGCATAAGTAGGAGAGAAAAACCAAACCATCTACTTCAGTTCAGTGTAACTATTTGTGTGGGTTCGTAGACTTTTTATGAAGATTTCTGACTTTGCCACTGTAAATGCCTTTAAATGCCTTTAAAAGTTTTACAGAGTTTTATTAGTTTTTCTACTTTCTCTTACTGATCTCTGTGGCTCGTGCCGGTGCAAGTACAGGCTGCCAGACAATTGCACTATATTTGGCTGCAGATTTAAATATGCAGTTCTCTTATTTGGTTGACTTTTGTGAATGTCAGAACCAGGATGCTTCCTTATTGGAAAGGCTTTGCCAGTCCTTAAGTTCATTGGGTGATGCCATAATTTGCAAAAACTTACCAGCATTCAAAAAATTCTTCCCTGGGACCCAAAATTATAAAATTACTTACAGTGCAAATTTTTTCTTCTTTTTTAGTCTAAAATGTTATTGGTGTGTTTTCTTTCCTTTTATTAAACAAAACTTGTTGAAAAAATAGAAATAGAAATAGAGAAACTGAGGCAAGAGGATCACTTGAGCCCAAGAGTTGGAGGTTGCTGTGAGCTGTGACAGGACGGCACTCTACCCAGGGTGGCTGCTTGAGACTCTAACAACCCCCCCAAAAAAAAAATAGAAGGACGTTACAAGAAAGGTTTCTACTGAATATTTTGCTACCTGTGGTATTCCTTGCATCCCTCTAGTCTCATAAGAGAAGATTATTCTTTTTTTCTATGTTCATTCAGTGAAGTGTTTGCATAAGTGGGGAGAAAAACCAAACAATTTACTTCAGTTCAGTGTAACTATTTAATTGTGTGAGTCTGTACACCTTTTCATGAAGATTTCTGACTTGGCCACTGTAAATGCCTTTAATGAGCATTATTTTTTTAAGTTTTACAGAGTGTTATCAGTTTTACTACTTTATCTTATTGATCTCTGTGGACTCGTGCCAGTGCAAGTACAGGCTGCCATATAACTGCACTATATTTGGCTGCAAATTCAAATATGCAGTTATCTTATTTGGTTGACTTTTGTGAATGTCAGAACCAGGATACTTCTTTATTGGAAAGGCTTTGCCAGTCCTTAAGTTCATTGGGTGATGCAGTAACGTGCAAAAACTTACCAGCATTCAAAACAATTTTTCCCTGGGAACCAAAGTTACTCGCACAATTACTTACAGTGCAAATTTTCCCTTCTCTTTCAATCTAAAATGTACTTGGTGTGTTTTCCTTTTATTAAACTAAAACTTGTTGGAAAAAATTGAAATAGAAATAGAGAAACTGAAGCAAGAGGATCGCTTGAGCCCAAGAGTTGGAGGTTGCTGTGAGCTATGATGCTACAGCACTCTACCGAGGCAACAGCTTGAGGCTCTGTCGTAAAAAACAAAATAAATAAATAAAAATAAAACAGACCTGGCGCGATGGCTCATGCTTATAATTCCAGCTCTCTGGGAGGCTGAGGCAGGTAGATCATCTGAGCTCAGGAGTTGGAGACCAGCCTGAGCAAAGTGAGACCCTGCCTCTTCTAAAAATAGAAAAACTAGTACCTTTAGTCCCAGGTACTAAGTAGGCTGAAATAAGAAGATAGCCTGAGTCTACTGAGTTTGAGGTTACTGTAAGCTATGACAGCCTGGCACTCAACCCCAGGGCAACTGAGTGAGACTCTGTCTCAAAAAAAAGGCCGGTCACAATGGCTCACCTGTAATCCTAGCACTCTGGAAGGCCTAGGCAAGTGGATTGCCTGAGCTCAGGAGTTCCAGGCCAGTTCAGAGCCAGAGCGAGACCCATTTTTAAAAATAGCCAGGCATTGTGGCAGGCACCTTTAGGCCCAGCTACTCTGGAGACTGAATCAAGAGGATTGCTTTAGCCCAAGAGTTGGAGGTTGCTGTGACACCAGTGCACTCTACCTAGGGCAACAGCTTGAGACTCTGTCTCAAAAAAAGAATAAAAAATAATAATAATTTGATATCTTTCCTTCTAGTCTTTGTATCAAGGATTTTTAAGACCAATTATAATTATGTGATTTTTGCAATTTCTCCCCTCATTAAAATGTTAGCATTTTCCCATTTTACAGAGTCTTACTATGTCACCCTGGGTAGAGTACCGTGGTGTCACAGCTCACAGCAACCTCAAACTCTTGGGCTCAAGCGATTCTCCTGCCTCAGCCTCCCAAGTAGCTGGGATTACAGGCATCCATCATAACGCCGGACCATTTTTTGTTGTAGTTGTCATTGTTGTTCAGCAGGCCTGAGCTGGATTCAAACCCGCCAGCTCTGGTGTATGAGGCTGGCGGTTTAGTAGTCCATTTTCTGAACTGAATATGGATCACTTAATCTCAGTTCCTCTATTTCTAGATGTTTGGGTTCAATTTCTTTTTCAGTTGTACTAACTATTTAAAATAGCCCTGTAGTACATTCTTTCTGTTAAATGATACCTCTTTGAAATGTGAAGAGCTATTCCCAGACCACATCTAGCTTTATAAATTTGAGTTCTCATTTATTGCAGTTTGCATAAGGTAATTTTTTTTTTTTTTTTGAAGTTTGGGAATTGTTTAAGGTCTTCCTACAAATGTATGTTAAAAAAACAACACCCTCAAACTATTGTTCTAAGCATCTTTGTGTTTTGTTTTTTTTTCCCCAAAGCATTTCAACACCATGTATATACACGTAAGTACCTAGATTCCGTGGAAGGAGTGATTTAACTCCCTTCCCATGCAACATGCCCTTCTGCGATTAAAAAATACCCCTCCCTTCCCACTTATTCCTTCCCACTGAGGCAAGAGAAACTTTGGGAGAGAATGGGCGACCACTAGAATAGCAACTAGGGTTGGGGTGCAGGGAGAGAAAGGAACTGGGTGAGCACTGGGGGAGTCAAGGGAAATTAAACATGGTTTACCTGCCCCCAAGGGTTTATGGCCTAACCCGCCAGAATGGAATCAAACATTTGTTGATAGTCCAAATAGGGTGGACCCACCTAAAAGAATCAAGCCCCTACCCTCCCCCACCAGATGCCCCACCTAAGAAATGTGAATGAGTCAACCTCCTGCCCTACTCCACTGGATGTCCCACCTGAGAAAGGTAAATGGACCAACCCCTGCCCTTCTGAGAGATGTCCAACCCAGGGAAGGGAATGTCCCGACCCCCACCTTCCTAACCTTTAAAATCCCCCTTCATCTTCACTCATGTGCTGACTTCCTTCTCGAACTCGGCTCACCCTCACCAGGGTGGAATAAAGGCCATGGTTGCCCACACAGAGCCTGGATCCTGTTTTCCTTTCGTCTCGTGTCTCAATATAATCGTTTATTTTTGGTCTTTGACCTCTCATTTTGGTGCCGAACCCGGGAAGGGGAGAAGATCCCCCCTGGGGGGTCAAAACACCTTGTCAGACCTAACCACATGGAGTCCAGCTCCCACGAGACGAAGGGAAACGAGGGAACCCCTCCGACCCCTGCCTGAGATTTATCCATTTATTGGTGAGGTGAGCTTTTTCATCTAGACCTCCTTTTCTAAACCTTTTGTAACTCCTCTTCCCATCCTCTACTCTTAACTTCCTCTTTCCTTCTCCCTCCATCTCTGAACCTCTTACTGCCTTCTTTTCCATTTTTCTTCTGGCTGGTTTCACACATGGAGACCACTCCCTGATTCCAGCCCCAGACTTTCTTCTTCCTCCTCCTCCATTTTTTTCCTGCTGGTTTCACACATGGAGGCCTCACTTCCCTGCTCTCTGATTTCAGGCTTGACCACCCCAGCAAGCCAGACTCGCCTGCCTGCCCAGTGCCTCATGCTTGGGGATGACCTCTTGTAGGCCTGGGCTCCAGCTGGTTCCCCAGCCTCACCTCTCTAGTGCCCTACTGTGGGCCTAGACCCCTCCATCTGGTTATGGTCACATGAAGAGGCCAAAAGTCACATGAGGAGAGTCCAGGTAATCTCTCAACACCAGCCTCAACAAGCCAGGATTGTCATTCCAATGCCCTACTATGGGCCACACCGTTTTCGGTAGATCCATGAGCTAAGCTCACCTGTCTTGTTCTCTCCTGGAAGACTGGATCAGGCTCAGCTGCCCGCGCAGTGCCTTGTGTTTGGGACGCCCTCTCGAACGCCTGGACTTCAGCAGGTTCTCCAGCCTCCACCTCTGGTGCCCTACTGTGGCCTAGTTCTGGCCTGTCTCACACATGCAGACTCACCTCCCTGATTCCAGCTCTGCACTTTCTTCTTCCTCTCCCTACATTCTCCCTTTAATCTCATTTGTTTTCCTTCCTCCACTTTTCAACATGGATACCACTCAGTCACAGATTCCCTCTTGTTCACTTCTAAGCTGCCTTTTACCTCCAGAATCACTCATTCCCCTTTCTTCACCTCTAAGCTGCCTTTTGACTAATCCCAAACCTTTGAAACTCTATCCTGACCTCACACCTAAATGCCTCATTATTTTCTGTAATACTGCTTGGCCTACATACAATCTGATAGTGGCTTGCAGTGGCCTCAGCATGGCACCTTTGATCTGTCAATTTTCACTGATCTTAACAATTACTGTCAAAAATTAGGCAAATGGTCGGAGATCCCTTGTATCCAGGCATTTCTCATACTCTGAAACATTCCTTCCCTGTGTTCATCCTGTGAACTCTCTCAGATTCTCCTAGCAAGAGTAAGGGTATCTTACTATACCCTTCTATAGCCCCTACTGGTCCTCTCCAACCCCCTCCTACAATCCCTCAATTCTCGATCAGAACACCTGGTAAGTTCTCTGTGTGGGACACCTCTCTCCCTTCTATAGCTTTGCATCATATACCCATTCTCATTGATCTCCAACCCCAACATTTATACCCTTCCCTTAAACAATACCCAATCCCTAAGGCAGCCCTCACGGGAGTTAAACCACTAATCCTCAAACTTCTGTCAGCTGGTGTTCAGACCTATTAACTCACCCTATAACACTCCCATCCTTCCTGTAAAAAAAAAAAAAAAACAAAAACTGATGGTTCATATTAGTCAGTGCAAGACTTATGGGCCATTAATAAAATTGTTCAGCCCATTCACCCAGTACTCCCTAATCCCTAAACTCTCCTATCTACCATTCCTTCCAACCTCCCACTACACAGTTTTAGATCTCAAAGATGCCTTCTTTACCATCCCCATCCATGAGCTCTCCCAACCCCTTCTTGCCTTCACCTGGACAGACCCTGATTCTTCCACCAGCCAACAGCTAACGTGGACAGTCCTTCCACAAGGATTTAGAGATAGCCCTCATTACTTTGGACAGGCACTTCAGGCCGACCTCCAGCAGTTAACTTTACCGGGGAATTCCATAATTCTTCAGTATATAGATGATCTTCTTTTATACAGCCCTTCCCCCACTGTCTCCTGGCAAGACAGCATTCACTTACTCTCCTTTCTTTGATGCCAAAAGAGAGTGTCCCCTTCCAAAGCCCAATTAATCTCTTCCTCTGTCCGATACTTTGGCATTCTCTTATAGGGAAAATAAAAACTCATTGCCCCAATCATGTTCAGGCTATCTCCTCCTTACCCCTTCCCCAAACAAAAAATGATCTCTCTTTCCTAGGACTTTTTAGGGTATTTTGCAGCCTCGGCTAAACCTCTATACACCACTGCTAAGGGTTCCCCAAGCGACCTTTTAGCACACCACACCAGCTTTGGTCAAGTTCCTTCCATTCCCTGCAATCTTCTTTGTCTCAAGCACTCTCTCTTCATCTCCCTTATTCTCGCTACCCATTTTACCTCTTAGTGTCAGAACACTGAGGATGTGCAGCAGGAATCTTAACACAGAAACCTCACAATAATCACCTCCCAGTAGCATTACTCTCAAAACAGAGTTCACAGCCTTAGGATGGCCCCCTGCCTCCGGGTGGTGGCAGCCACATCCCTCTTCCTGGAAGTCCAGAGACTTACCTGCCATGACCCCACATATTTACTTACCCCCCATAACATTCCATCCCTTTTAGAACACCAACATTTATCATCTTTAATCTCTGCACCTCGTTTACTCCAGCTTTTGATCCTCTTCATAGAAAACCCAGACCTTCACTTTCTCCCTGACCCTCAGGTCCATTAGCTGCCCTCCACTCACATGACCCTCACACTTCCCAGAACTTGTTTCATGATTGTTGGCGTTTAATTGCAGTAACACTGCACCCTTTTCCTAGCATCTCTCTCTTTCCCTTATCTAACCAAAGAGCCCACTTCTCCGAAAATGTGTAACATCGCCCCCTGGTTCTTCCCTTTTCTCAAGATGC
The DNA here is from genome assembly GCA_963574355.1 of Loris lydekkerianus. Lineage (NCBI taxonomy): Eukaryota > Metazoa > Chordata > Mammalia > Primates > Lorisidae > Loris > Loris lydekkerianus. Next base: position 3,309 of record CAUYPK010058133.1, on the reverse strand, counting down.
TTGGTTACTCTCACACGTTCAAAACTGGGATGACCTGTTTGAAATCTTTAAAGATCTATTGCCGAGGCACCTTCCAAGCCTTTATCCCTGAAGAAACTCCATTTTTCCTCTTCCTACTCCTTTTCCTTTTGGCTACCCCTCCTGTTAATTCTGACCCTTCTCTCCCCATCCACCTTGACTGACTTGCAGGACATACAGCAACAGCCCCTTATTTCCTGGCTTTTAAACACCTCTTCCTCAACTGCCCAGAACTTTTCCTCTCTTCTCATGCCCTCAGGATACTGGGTGTGCCTTTCTTTATACCAAAATATTTTCAACCCTATACCAGTACCTGACATGTATAACTCTTCCATTCCCACAGAAGATAACACAGCTCTATTCGGCCCCATTAGCTAGAGACCTTCCACCTCTAACCTCCCCAAATTGCCTGCTTCAATCACACCGGTATGGGAAAGTCTGTAGGCTTTATAAAACCTGATCTCAGTTCTTTTAACTCTCCCCTTATCTGCTTCTTACTGTACCCCTCCGGGAATATTCCTCCTTTTTGGCTGCTCCATTTATCAGTGTTTAACGAAAACATGGGAAGAGAAGCAGACTCTTCAGTCACCCTACAATCCCAAATTAATTCTTTAGCTGCAAGGTACTTCAAAATCGCTGGGCCTTAGATTTTATTACAGCAGAAAAAAAGGGGTGCATGTATTTTACTGGGAAAATATTGTTTCTTGGTTAATCAGTCGGGAATAATCACGAGCAAAGTAAAAGAACTCCATGAACGGACCAAACAGGAGGAAACAAATCCTGAATCAGCTAATACCTGGTCCTTATTCGACTCATGGCCTCCTTGGATACTTAACTGTCTATGATAGGGCCACTAATGATTATTTTTCTCATTCTCAGTTTCGGGCCAATAATCCTCCATTTCATCTCCCAATTTATTGATCAAGCACTCAGAAAACAACGGCGCATATCCCTTCGCTGCATGGATATCAACCAGTTCAGACTGAAGACCCAAGAATGTTTATGTAACATCCTTACCCCATTCCCCTACCCCTCCCATTCTCTTTACAGGCAGCCCACTCAGTCCCTTCCACGCAGGAAGTAGTCAAAGAGATACCACGCCCATTATCCCACCTCTTTATAGTAGACAAAAAAGACTGGTATAATAGATCAAACCCCACCAAATAGGGTGGACCCACCTAAAAGAATCAAGCCCCTACCATCCCCCACCAGATGTCCCACCTAAGAAAGGTGAATGGGTCAATCCCCTGCCCTACCCCACTGGATGTCCCACCTGGGAAAGGTAAATGGGCCAGCCCCTACCCTTCTGACAGATGTCCAACCCAGGGAAGGGAATGTCCTGATCCCCACCTTCCTAATCTTTAAAATCCCCCTTCATCTTGACCCATGTACTGACTTCCTTCTTGAACTCAGCTCACCCTCACCAGGGTGGAATAAAGGCCATGGTTGCTCACACAGAGCCTGGATTCTGTTTTTCTTTTGTCTCGTGTCTCAAAATAACCTTTTATTTTTGGTCTTTGACCTCTCATTTGTGTGATATTTTAACAGATTCTAAATCACACAATGTCTTCTTTTATAGTCCTGTCCCAGGATCTAGCCTAGTATAGGTACAAAGAAGATAATTAATTCATACATTCAACAATATTTGCTGAGTAGATACTATGTCCCAGGCATTATTCTTGGTGCTTAGGACATATCAATGAACATAAACACAGAAATTCTTGTACTTTGTGGCATTAACACTATAATGGGGGAAGACAGATGCTAACCATGCAACACAATAAGTACGTTCTATTTTATGTTAGAAGGAGTTAAATGCTGTGAAAAAATGGGCAGGAAAAAGGAGTTTGAAAATGTGGATGTGTGTGATGGCAGAGAGTTGGATTAGTATTAAATAACTTAGTCAGGATGGGCTTCATTGAGAAAGTTATAGTTGGCTCGGCGCCTGTGGCTCAAGCAACTAAGGCACCAGCCACATACACCTGAGCTGGCGGGTTCCAAACCAGCCCCAGCCCGCCAAACAATGATGGCTGCAACCAAAAAATAGCCGGGCGTTGTGGTGGGTGCCTGTAGTCCCAGCTACTTGGAAGGCGGAGGCAGGAAAATCGCTTGAGCCCAGGAGTTGAAGGTTGCTGTGAGCTGTAATGCCACAGTACTCTACCCAGGGTGACAGCTTGAGGCTCTGTCTCAAAAAAAAAAGAGAAAGTGGCAGTTAAGCAAAGACTTAGAGGAAGTAAGAGAGTTAGTCATCGGGATATCTGAGGGAAGCAAGTTCCAGGAAGAGAAAACAGCCAGTGTTAAGGGTCTGAAAGTAAGAGTATATCTAAAGAACAGCAAGGGGTGGCACCTGTGGCTCAAAGGAGTAGGGTGCCAGCCCCATATGCTGGAGGTGGTGGGTTCAAACCCAGTCCCGGCCAAAAACTGCAAAAAAAAAAAACAAAAACAAAAAAAAACAATAACAGCAGGGACATTAACATGAGGAGAGAAGCCAAGCTGATTGTGTGAACAAACGGCTAGATATTGCAAAGCAAAATGCTAAAGTATAACAAAAAACCCTACTGATAGAGAAGATACCTGGGAAGGATGAGTTCTAGTAGAACAGGTCTTCTCAAGGAGACCCCAAGGATACACCTGCAGGGTCCTCTCCACCATGACTCAGCTCTTTTTTTTTTTTTTTTTAAATGACGACAGTAGGTAAGTTTATACAAATCATCCTGAAACAAGAAAACATACTTTTCTTAAGTTCACAAAAATTATGAAAGGATTATATTCTATAATCATACAATTTTACGAATTTTGGATTGTAAATTGCTCAACAGTTCATTGTATAAGGTTTCTCAGAAGTACCATATAATATTCTCCTGGATTTTGACTTTCAGTGCTATTGTGGTATATTATGTCTAGTATTTTCTAATTTGTTGCTAAACCTAAATAGAAAATGCTGGGCACACCCTCATGTGTATGCACAAATACAGCAACTGGGATGTTATGTGTATCCCACCATTCCTCAGGTTCCAACTCTGTGTTCAGCAAATGTCACTAGGGTGGAGTAGATTCATGCAGCACAGAATAACAGTTTCATTTTTTCTCTTTGCTTTTGCTATAAGCCACAAACTAATCATTGTCAAACAAAGTGAGATTAAAATTCTTTTTTCCTTTTGAATTTGGATGAAATTTCCCAGTGTTAAACTAAAAGCTTAACTATATGTAGGTAACATGCCAGCATTCTTTTATCTGCTAAAAATTCATTACATTAAATTTGATATTTAAATCCTAATGTTTCTATATTTT
>CAUYPK010058132.1:0-12092 GCA_963574355.1 Loris lydekkerianus | reverse complement strand
AAAAGAAAAGAAAAGAAAAGAAAAGAAAAGGAAAGGAAAATCTTTGTGACCTTAGGATAGACGTTGTTTAGATTCAACATCAAAATGCAGTTTCATAAAAGAAAATTTGATAAGTTGGACTTTATCAAAATCTAAAACTTCTGCACTTCAAAAGTCACTATAAATGGAATGAAAAGACAAACTGTAGACTAGGTGAAAATATTTCCAGAGCATATATTTGATAAAGGATTTGAATCATCCAGAATCTATAAAGAACTCTCAAATTCCATAAAAAAGAAAACAAGAAACCCCATAAAATATGTACAAACTATCTGAACAGACATTACACCAAAGAATATATATGGGTGGAAAATAAGCACCAGAAAAGTTGCTCATTATCATTAGTAATTTTTAAACTATTAATATGTGTACAACAAGAAACTTCTGCACACATAGTAAAATATCTATAATTTAAAAGTCTCATCATGTCAAGTGTTGGCAAGGATGTGGAGGAACTGAACTTATATATGCTGCTAACAGGAATGTGAAATGGTAGAACCACTTGAGACAACAGTTTAGCAGTTTCTACAATACACAGCTACCATATGATCTATGGTAGACCCCACCATCCCACCTGAAGCTATATAAACACATATGTCCATGAAAACACTTGTACATGAATAATCAAAGCAGCTTTATTTGTAATAGCTCCAATCTGGAAACAACCCAAAGGTCCATCAATAGGTGAATGGATAAATAGTTTCGTGGGGGAGAATAGAGTCTCACTTTGTCACCCTCACTAGAGTGCCATGGTATCACAGCAACCTCAAACTCTTGGGCTCAAACCTTCTCTTGCCTCAATCTCCTGAGTAGCTGGGACTACAGGTGCCCAGCAATTTTTCCTTAAGAGACAGGATCTCTTTCTCAGGCTGGTCTCAAACTCCTGAGCTCAGGCAATCTACCTGCCTCAGCCTCCCAGAGTGCTAGATTATATAGCCACCATACCCAGCCAATAAATAAATTGTTTATATACATATATACACATACATGCATATATACATATATGTGTGTATGCATGTATATATATCTATGTATACATATATGTACACCATGGAATGCTAATCAGTAATAAAAAGGAATGAAATAGTGATATAGCAGCAGTATGAATGAATCTCAAAATATGTCTGCTAAGTGAAAGAAGTCAGGCAAAATAGATTCTGTATGAATCTATTTGTATAAAATTCTAGAAAATGCAAACTATGTATAATCTACTTATATAAAACTCTAGAAAAATGCAAACTATGTATAACAACAGAAAGAAGATCAGTGTTAGCCTGGGAAGGGTGGGTGGGGGTAAGATGGGGGAGTAATCACAACAAGGGAAACTTTTACAAAAGAGACTTGGGGACAATGGGTCTATCTTCACTGTGATGATGGCTTCAGGAGTGTATACATATGTCAATGTTTATAAATTTGCATACTTTAGATATGTGCAGTATGTCAATTATATCGCAATAAAGTTGTTTTATTTTTAAAAAGAAGAAGCAAGTGCCAATCTCTGGTTCATATGTGCCCTTAAATTCCAGTGAATTTGGAAGAGTCCAAGCTCTTCCTGGAACTTCCCCTTTTAGGTTCTGCTGTGCTCTAACAGCAAGTCTGGGATGGGCCTGCCTATTCAGGACCTCAGCAAGCACCCAATCAGGGAAGGAAGCTCTCCCTGTGCCCTCTTCCTATTGGTTCTTCCAGTCTCTAAGGTTCTCTTTCTTAGAACCTCCTCTCCCACTTAGATTAAGTTAAAGAAGTGGTGGGGCGGGCGTATCCTCTCCACAAACACTGTCCTTCCCATGGTGATGATGACAAATTTCAGTAACATATCTTCTTGTGCAGACAGGAGCCTGGGGTTCTTCAGAGCTTCGGTGAAGATTGGGTATGGCTGGGGCGTTTATTCACCTCCAGAGGAGGTATCTGATCCCATTTGTTAGCAGCAGCAGGGAAGCCTCCTGCTCAGATAGAAAAGTCAAGAGGCCAAGCTGGAGGGAAGGACTCTCGCTAACTGCCTTAGGCCTTGTGAGGAGGAGGAAGTTTTCTAAGTGCGAGGTGGGTAGGGGCAGCCGTGGGCCCAGAAAACTTCAAGCTGCATATTGAGCTAAGTCAACAAATCTTTAATGACTTCTCTCTTGGGGGAATAAAGAGTGGGGTCAGCCAGATCCTGCAGGCAGCAGAGCTTTGTCTCGGGCTCTTCCCCCACATTCCTCCTCCCTCTTTTGCTCCTCTTTTCAGCATTCGGTGTTGCTGACCAGGGAGACATAGAGAACTCTTGGTATACTTAATGCTTTTCTACTAGGAATATAATCTTCAACGCACAATTGTTTAGACTTTACCAAAAACAATTAACATATTTCAATAGTGCATATATCATGTCAATTCAGATAGGCTCTAATGATGCCTACTGTATGCTGAGTCTTGTTCTGGATATTCTGGAAGGGTTAGGAAAAAGAGAGGGAAAAAAGTCCTTGTAAGGACCCCATACGAAATTCTAGAAAGTTCTTTTTCTGAGCCATTATCTTTACTCTCCATCCCTCAGAACTGACCTCTCGCTTCTCACCTGGTGTGAAATTCTCTGCCTCATCTTGGAGACCTTTGAGCAAGCCTTGCAAGGATGGCTGGAGATGCTGGCTCCCAACCAGACCGGGGTGAATGAGGAACTCTGCAGGCAGACCTGCCAGTGAGCATTCTTTTGGGCTCCCAACCTTGCCCAAATGGGCCACATCAATCACTGCTCAGACTTCCTTCTGAGGAAGTGAGGATAAAGGTTATTTATGACAACCTCCTGAGGACTTCCCTCTGCCAACTAGGTTCCCCAGGAAAGGAGGCCATTAAACCACTCACCTCCTCTCTGCCCTTCCCTTACAAACAAGACCCCATTCTTTAAGTGGATGCTGATGCCAAGAAAGGTGTTAGCTTGGTGGGGGAGAGGGCTCAAGAAAGAAAAATACAAACAGATAAGCTTACATTGAATTTTAAAGCTAGAGGAAAAGTCACCTTGCCACTATGTAACAAGATCCCTAAGATCCTGGGAGGGAATGTGTTCAAGGCTACACACACCATTGAGAGGCAGAACTGGAATTAGAAGTCAAGTGCCCACCTCTCTATCAAGGGTCCTTTTCTGCAGCCATTTTTATTTTCAGAGAAAATTTCTGAGTCACTGAGAGATTTCTCAGAATCCTGCTTCCAGTAAGCTTAGTGGTGGAAACTTGTTGCAGACTTGTTCCTTTTCCTCTGTTGGAAGACTGAGTTCAATGATCAGGATGAAATTTCCTTTTCTGGAATGGGGTATCACAGAGTCTTGATTAGAAGAAGGAGGGGTCCCTTTTCAGAATGTAGGTAACATTGTGAACAATTGCTGTGAGGCCTATTTTATTAATTCTGTGTTGTAGGTTAGCAAACAGAAGACCACATAGTTACAGCCATTTTCTCTACTCTGCATTTTAATACAGGCTGATTAAATCTGAATGATTTAAGAAATAAAAGAAAATGTAGAAGAAGGCCAAAATAGTACATTTACAGGTTAGAGGCAGACACACGTAGGCCTTGGGGCAGAGAATAATAAATGCTCAGCAAACCTGCTTTCTCTTTTTTCTGCGAATCAACTAGACTATACTTCCCAGCCTTGTTCCCCATTAGTCATGGCCATGTCACTTAGTTCTAGACAGTGGAACGTGGGCAGAAGTTATACATCACTTGCCAGCAAGACCCATAAAATCCTCTGCATGTAATTTGCTGCTCCCCCTCTTTTTCATCGTCTGATAGCTGAATAATCCAAAAAGGCCGTAGAACAGAATTTTTCAACCTCAGTGACACTGGCATTTGGGGCCAGACAATTCATTGCTGGAGGTTATACTGTGCATTACAGGAGATTCAGCAGCATCTCGGATCTCTGCCTACTAGATGCCAATATCATTTCCCACTTCCCAGTCGTGACAAGCAAGATGTCTCCAAACATTTCCAAATTCTCCCAAGGGACAAAATCACCCTAAGAAAACCCCAGAGCTGCACAATGGAATAAATCTGGGTCCTGAGTGACTTCATGGAGCAGAACACCCTCCTCATATCTGTCAGTAACATGAGCAAGAAATTAACTTTTATTCCAATTTGGGAGCTGCTTGTTCAAAATTTAGCCTATCATGACTGGCTAGAACTGCTAAATCATCCCCATAAGCAAATAGACTTACCCAACCTGGCAGCGTAGCACTGTCCTGGGCCCACCTTGCCTGCAGGGACAAGCCCCAGGAGCACAGCAAAAGTGCTGGTGGGAAACAGACAGCTCTGAAAAGGAAGAAGAGCAGAGCTCTATAGGCCCAGAAATTCTGTCCACATTCACCAATCAGATCAGGCACTACTCATCTACAATAGAGAGAAATCGGAAATGTGCTTAGTGAGAAAGTTTCTTATAAACCACCTCACGAAACAAGGATGCTCTGCTCTGGGTGACTCCAGGTCCTGCAGCCTTTTTCCTGTTCATTTTCCCTACACATTATCTTCTGTGCAGAGCTTCTCTTCTGTACAGAAAATCTGGCTCAGCATAGAAATGGCCAGTATTCCTCTGGGTACAAAACATGGCTATGTTCTCATGTCCTCATTAAGTAAATGCTTTATCTTATTTTGTTATTGAAGTCAAGGTGCAACCTTTGGCCAAGGTTGAGGGTTGGTCTATAACTGGACTGAGGACTCAGTTGGGACCAAGTCCAGGTTCAGCCCATCAAGGACAAGACAAAAACATAACTGGGCTACAGAAGTGTAAAAAACCCACAGCCTTACCCTGAACTAACTTGGGAATTTTGTCCAGAGCCCCTATCGCACTATTCATTTCCTCTCCTCATTGTCCTTTGTATTTCCATTTATCAAACAGCCCAGTGATATACTCACTGCTTCCCATAAAGCTGTCAAGAGAATGAAATGAGTGACCTCGGTCCAGGAGAAGCAGGACTGTGGAAAGGAAATAGCTGGCTGGAAGTCAAGCACTGTGGATCCCTGTTCAAATCTGATCTGTCACTAACTGATTATTCCAAACTGGAAGAATTGCTTTCTGCCTCTGGACCTCTGCTTCCCTAAAGTAGGAACTAGGTTGGGCGTCTCTTTTAATTTTACTGCACTGAAAAACGTAAAATCGCCATCCTGTCTGTACATCCACCTCTAATGGTAACCACGTGCTTCCTGCCCTCATCACTGCCCAGCTCCAGCTCAAGCTCTGGATATTGTGAATCTCAATAAAATCTGCGATCGCTCCCCACAGGTCCTTTGCCCCAGACGCACCCCAAACCTTAACCTATTCCAACTTTGTGAAAAGAATGTTGTGGACCCAAGGTGAAAGGAAGAGCAGTTAAACTTTTTTGTACAAAAGAGACCAAACTAGATACAGCCCTAGGCCCCTCAAGTTAAAATATCCCAGAAATCTAGGATTCTAAGATTCTAATAATCCACCTCTCTGAGAGTCTGGATTCTAGTCTAAATATCTGGTAACCTAAAATTGTAGAAGGCTTTGAGTCCCAAATTCTTAAGTCATAAGAGTCCAAAATTTTAACTATAACTTGGAGTTAAATGAGGTTACATGATAGTAATAATTCAAATTTTCACTGACTCCTACCCTCAAGGGGCCAAAAAAATTGCTGATGGGTAACGTTCTCATGAACACATTTGGTCCCCCAAGAACACAGCACATGCGTTCCTCTGTACAGCGTCTGCCTTTCTCCCTCCTCTGCCAGGTCCACCTGCCTGCTTCCAAGCACCACCTGCTCCCCTCCATTCACCCACCATCTAGCTAGCTGGGTCCAGGCTTGTTCATATCTCTGTGGAGAACAGAGGCCCAGACTCTAGCTGAGTACCTCACATCTTAATAGTCTTGCCATTCAAGACTTTATTTATTTATTTATTTATTTGAGACAGAGTTTCATTATGTCACCCTCAGTAGAGTGCTCTAGTATCACAGCTCACAGCAACCTCAAACTCTTGAGCTTAAATGATTCTCTTGCCCACTACAATGCCCAGCTATTTTTTCGATGTTGTTGTCATTATTGTTTAGCAAGCCCACACTGGGTTTGAACCCACCAACCCTGATAGTTTAGAACTCCAAGTTCTTCATAATTTATAATCTAACTGTTCATGAACAGTATTAATCTAGGCTTGAAAGGTTGTTTAGATTTTGAAATACATGATCCTAAGACAATGGAAGATAACTATGAGACACTCTGGGGTGAAGGGAGGCAGGAGGCCTTAGCCACTCTGAGAGAGGCTGAAAGAGTGGGTAATAGGCCTTGGGTGTGGAAAGAGTGTTGCAGACGCAGGGTGGAAGGAAGAGCAATTAAGCTTCTTTAGAGAATGCCCAGATTGGTCACGCCCCAGCAGGCTTCCCAGGCCGTTGGCAAGCAGTGAGTACCAACTTAACAGCCTCCAATCAAGTGTGTTATTTATTTTACAAGTGACAATAAATTCCAAAATAAAACTGAGCATTTATGTCCATGAGCAGGCCCCAGAGTTATTAAAGCTGCTTGTGGCTGTATATTTGGGAAGTTCTCTTACAGAGCTGAGGGTGGACCCCTGGCCTCTACATCTCCCAGGGTTTGGAGTGTTGGAGCTTTGATCCTTCCCAGCTTGGCTGTGGATCTCTGTGGCTTTGGTGAGAGGTGGGCAGGTGGAGTAGGTTCAGAACAGTGGAAATGATCTAGGCATGTGTCAGGAAACTGACTAGGACTCAACCTAAATCTCCAATTTCATAAGACGCCCAGGATGCTGGCAGAAATTCTTGGCCCAGCACACCCAAGATCCAGAAGCACCATCTGCAGCCTGAAGCAGGGAAGTTCCAGCTTGGAGGAAATTGAGGGCAAAAGGAAAATTATCTCTGTTGCAGCAGGGCTAGGTCTTCAACAGAAGTGGATCCAATATACTCCAGGTGTTACCCAGAATTTTCAACATGCACCTGGATCAGCCAATCAATTTTCAACATGTGCCTTTATCGGCCAATCAACTGGTTTTATTAAGCATCTACTATGTATTGTCAACATGGGGTTCAGCCAGGTCTGTCACTGTGAAGGCCTCACCTTGGCTAGTACCTTAAATACAGCCAGAAGTTAGCCTGGTCCCCAAATCTTCTACAGTCTGACCAGCCCTCTCTAGTCTCGCCTCTGGCTCTCTCCATGTGAACCCCCTGCTCCGCTGTATCCCACACCACACAGCAAGTCTCTGCCTGCGCTCTGCTCACTCAGCCAGGGTGCTCTCTCCTGCTGCTGGTGGTCCCCCACTCAGACACAGCTCATATGTCTCTTCCTCCTCTCATCCTGCTCTAACTTCCCACATGCTGGCATCATGCTTCTCTTTGGTGCTTAAAACACCATTTTACAAGATTCCATTTAAATGTCAGCCTCCCCAGTGGGCTGCACCTTTTCTCTCTCTGAAGTCCCAGTCCCTAGCATGGGGCCTGGAATGGTACGTTATTTAGAATATTTGCAGACACGGAGGAGTGGGAAGTATTGTTGAAGCACGTCTGAATACAGTGGAAGGATCTGTTCTGATTCAGTGGGAACACGGGGCGGCATCTGAAGTAGCAGGAGAAAGGCCAGAGTGAGACACGAGGACAGACTGTGCTGGGCTCTGACCTCAGGGAGACATCCAGGCTTTGCATTGCTGCTTCCTCCCTTCGTGAATGAGCTGATCACAGGCAGATTACTTAACTCCTTTTCCTCATCTGTAAAATGAGGGTGGCCATGAGGGTAACTGAGTTCATTCATGTGAAATAGGACACGGCCTGGCACATAGTAGTTTGGGAGACATTACCTTTGGCAGCAGTAACAGAAGTGCCAGGAAGAGTCGTGCTGGTAGAAATAGCATCACTGCATAAGGTAGGAGGAAAACAAAGTCTCACCAGCCAGGCTGAAGTAGGCAGTGTAAGTTGGCTTCCAGCAGAAGTCGAGCCTTCCCCATTTTTACCAATGTTACTCCCTCCCGTGACCTGCATGGATAAAGGTCAGGTGCACTGCTGAGCCCCAGAGTGAAGGCAGAGTCCTCAGCATTCTGAGGACACCCTGGGGCTGTCATGTAACATGTTTTGTAGGTCCCAGTCCTGGGTGGGTCTCTCTCTCTTCACATCTCTCTCTCTCGCTCTCTCTCTGTTTTTGAGCAGAAAAATTTTTTTTCCCTTAGCTCTCCTTTGCTCCAGTTTGCCTTTTTCTTAGTTCTCTACCTCTCTTTTCTACCTTAAAGATGTGGCTGAAAGCTTAATGTCATATAAGGATCATGAGATGGGGATCAGAACGCCGGGCTTCCAGCCCTCGCTTTGCCCTGGATTTTGGCTGTGATCTTGGACAAGTCTCTTTCCTCCCTGAATCAAAGTTATGTCTCACGAAAAGGAACCTTTCCTCTCAGCAGTGAAGACCTCAAGCTGTATGTTGCCCTAAGCCCCATCTGATTCTAAATATCTGTAAGTCTCTGGAAATATTTTCTTACATGGAAACGCCTCTGTAAGCATGGAATTCATACAGAGAACTTGTTTTTTCATTCATCATTCAGCCAATATATATTGAGCATAGATAAAATGTCAGGCATTCCACTAGGTGCTGGGAGTCCTGGGTGAACAAGTTACATAAAGTTCCTCCCTCAAGGAGCTCACATCAGAAAAAAAAGAGCAGATGACAAATTCACTACTTCGCAATCATGGATGGTTTAAGAAGGAGGAAACCACGTGTACAGGATGCCTCCTGTGGCAGGCCGTCTGCTAGACACACAGGCCAAGGTCATCTCAGTGGAACCTCACAATCACCTTAGGAAGTAGTTATTGTCACTCTCATTAAAGAAGAGGAAAATGAGGCTCAGAAACATCCAGTAGATTGGTCGATGTCACCCTGCTAGACATTGCGGAGATGACTATAATTCAACCCCTATCATCCTCTTCCCCTGAGCATACTTCTTATTTTGTCTAGATTCTGAACTCAGAGGCCTGGGTACACTAGGAGAGCTTCACTTCCTTAGAAAGTGGGCCCCACGTCTGCCCGTCCGGCCCTAGCTGGAGCTTCCTAAGGCATCTGTGTTAGGGCCCACTGCACCTCACTCCCTCTGTCCCACCATCTCAGCAGCCAGAGTTCAGAGATTTGTAGCTGGATTCTGCCCTCCTGGCCTATAGTCCTATAAAATAGCAAGCATACAAAAAAGGAGGGGGACAAAATTAAAAAATAAACACTGAAGCAGATTAGAAATGACTAGGGAGTCTTGGGGATTTATGTCTCATGAAGCAAGGTGGCCAAGGAGGCCAGACAGGGAGCAGACAGCCCTGACGCCTCTGCCTGGGATAATTTATGCCAGAATGTAGCTCTGTTTTCAACTCACACAGGCCAGGGTGGTTCTCTGGGTCCTCCCAGCCCAGGCTGAGTCAGAAGTTTTGTTTCCCCAGACCAAACCCATACATTGGATGCTTTTTTATTCCCTTCCCTTATCTATGATCTTGTTGGAGGGTCATCTTACAATACTGGTGAGGCAGATAAGACAGGGACCCTTACCCCCTTGGTCTGATGAAAAAGCTGAAACTAAGGACTGGCCAGGGGACCAGGAGGATGAGCCCCCATAGGTACGTTTCCTTCCCACTCATTCTCCTTCCTCTACTCCTAACCCACCCTTAAATTAACTTTGTCCAGCCAATGAATTAATTCACCTAGTCTCTATTAAGCAACAGCATGCTCTAAGACTGTTGCAAACACATAGAAGAACAAGATAAAGGCAGATGATAAAGACACCTTTTTGAATATGTATTGCTGGTGATAATAAAGATCGTGTTCATCAGGATCTCTCTCCAATATAGCAATCAACAGAATCGGAAAAGCAAAACATTAAATAAAAGCTTTGCAGAGAAAATGGGAAATAGAATCAATGCTGGAGTCAAACACAGGAAAGACTGTTCATTGGCCACGTTCTTCCAAAGCAACTTGCTGGGCATTGGGAAGGCTCTTGTCCTGGGTGACATCCCATCAAATGAGTTTGAGCACAGGAACATGTTTTAAGAATAAGAAGTAGCACTTCAGCAGTGATTCCAGCGACAAGCACTTTCCTGGGAAAGCTTCTGCTCAGCAAGTTTGCAAGTTCAAAGTGCCTTTTAGGAGGGCTGAAGAAAGATTTAGGGTGTCTACCTGTTGGAATTTGAAAAATAAGCAGCCTCCAGTCATATCAGCTCTGATTAACATCTCATACCCCAGAAGGCCACGTGTTGCCCAGACAATATTCAACAACATATATATACTGCTTTGTTTTTGGTTGTGTGTGTGTGTATGGTTTTTTTTGGGGGGGGGGGGGGGGGTGTGTGTGTGTGTGTGTTTGGTTGTTTTTTTGTTTATTTTGATGTTGTTGATGTTGTTTTGTTTTTAATTTCAACCTTTTCCAGACAGATTTTTTTCTTTCTCAATTTTTCTAGTTTAATCATAATTTCCCATTACTGCCTTTTTCAATACCTAGAACGTCATCTCTGCTAGTGTTTCTACCCCTATTATTTTGTTTTTCACCCAATTTTATCCCGTAAAATTTTCTATTTGCTTGTTTTGGTTTGATTTATAGCATTTTTGTCTTTCCTCTCTACTTGGTGGCAGTGGGGTATTGTGTCTGATCAGGTTAGCAAAGAGCTGCTGACCTCAAGGGAACCACCCAGCTGGGAACCCCCAGAAGGTGGGTTTTTTTTAAGGTTGTGTCAAAGTACTCTACTGTACACCAATATTGCTCTGTCTCCCTCTTTCTATGCCTGTCTTCTTTTTGTCAATATTCCTTTTACCTACCCCCTCTCCTTTCTCTATTCTTTTTTTCTTTTTTCTTTTTGCTCGTTCCTCCTTCCTTTCATCCCTTTCTTGCTCTTCAACCTTCTCATCCTTCTGGTCCTGTACCAAAAGGACTCATCAAAACCTTAGTCCACAGGCACGAGAACTTAAAGAGCAAAAGGAAGTGAAAGGAAAATTAGGGCAAGGAAACAGATAAAAGAAATTACTCATGAGGAAGAACCAGCAGAAAACTCAAGGCAACATGAAGAACCAGTCTAGAACAACCCTGCCAAGGGACCATGAGGTAGCTACTGCAGAGGATTACACCTATAAAGAAATGTTAGGAATGACAGAAAGGGAATTTAGAATACACATGATGAAAACAATGAAGGAAACTGCTAATGAAGTGGAAAATAACCAAAAGGATATTCAAAAACAGCATCAAATAAGAGATGAATGATATGAAGAATATAGAAAAGATATAGCAGAGCTCAAGGAACTGAAACAGTCAATTAGGGAACTTAAAGATGCAATGGAAAGTATCAGCAACAGGTTAGACCATGCAGAAGAAAGAATTCCAGAGTTAGAAGACAAAGTTCTTGAGATAACTCAGATAGTAAAAGAGGCGGAAAAGAAGATAGAGAAAGCAGAATATTCACTGTCAGAATTATGGGACTTTATGAAGCATTCCAACATATGAGTTATAGGAATCCCAGGAGGGGAAGAAGAATGCCCCAGAGGAATGGAAGCCATACTAGAGAATATTATAAAAGAAAACTTCCCAAATATCACCAAAGATTCTGACACACTGCTTTCAGAGGGATATTGGACCCCAGGTCGCCTCAACTCTAACCGAGCTTCTCCAAGACACATTGTGATGAATGTATCCAAAGTCAATACAAAAGAAAAGATTCTGTAAGCTGCCAGGATAAGCGCCAGTTGACCTACAGGGGCAAACCCATCAGAGTGACTGCAGACTTCTCTAATGAAACTTTCCAAGCAAGAAGACAATGATCATCTACCTTTAATCTACTTAAACAGAACAATTTCCAGCCCAGACTTCTGTACCCTGCTAAGCTAAGCTTTAAAATTGACGGAGAAATCAAATCATTTACGGATATACAAACATTGAGGAAATTCGCTACAACAAGACCAGCTCTACAAGAAATACTTCAACCTGTGCTACACACTGACCATCACAATGGATCAGCAGCAAAGTAAGAACCCAGAAATTAAAGAACAGAACCTAACCTCCACACTGATGCAAAAGATAAAACTAAGCAATGGACTCTCACAAAATAAGACGAATAGAACACTACCACACTTATCAAT
>CAUYPK010058131.1:0-27265 GCA_963574355.1 Loris lydekkerianus | reverse complement strand
CCCCCCCCACAACCCGGCCCACCTAATGTTGGGCCGACCTGGGTTTTGGGTGGGGATTTGCTTACCCCCCCCCCCCCCCCCCCCCCCGCCTCCCCCACTTCAGTGGTCAGATACTGACTGACTCAGACTCCAACCTCCCTCCATCCTTGCAGTCACCAGCAGGTCACTGTCCCCCATGCCAGCATTGCAGCAGCATCTCCTGACTAGCTTTCTTTCCCTCTGACCCTACAAGTTCTCGCCACATTGACATAACTCACTTAACCACATTTAATTTATTGTTTCCTAAATATGGGTCTTCCATTTCCATGAACAAGTGTTTACAGAACACCCTTTGGGAAGTGTATCCACAGTAATAGTCAGTTTCCTTGGTCTGGCATTAAAGATTCCTTTCACTGCCTATCTCCTGCTCCCATTCTATTTCTTATTCCCATTTGCTTTGGTTCTTGGAAGGCACCACATGTGGCTTCTGCATCTCTGCTGCTATGCTCTCCATGCTGAGGAATATCACCCTATGCTTCTGTATCACCTCAGAGGACACCTACCTGCTGTCCCAGAGATGCCCTTCCAGGGACTCGCAAGCTGCACAGGTCTAGACCACTTGTCCAGAACCTGGCTCTAGTTTGCAGTGACCATTGGGGCTGGTAGCCTCCTCCACCAAGCCCAGTATCCTCAGACTCACAGCCTCCTTCCATCCTGCTGCACAACCTGCCACCACAGGTCCCTCTCC
This sequence comes from Loris lydekkerianus, assembly GCA_963574355.1. Classification (NCBI taxonomy): domain Eukaryota; kingdom Metazoa; phylum Chordata; class Mammalia; order Primates; family Lorisidae; genus Loris; species Loris lydekkerianus. The sequence goes on along the minus strand of CAUYPK010058131.1, from coordinate 26,538 downwards.
CCCCAAACTCCATGCCAAGCCCACTGTGTTCTAGCTCAGCCTTGTGCCAGGCCTGTGGTGTTCTTGCCCAACCCAGGAAACAGAAGTATTTCTGGTTTCTTCACAGTGTTATGCTCAGGAGCTATGGGCAGCTTGAATAGAATCCCTCCCCTCTCTCTGTCCCCACCACGACCTTTGCTCTCTGGAGGTCATTCCCATTGGCTTGTAAATGGGGGTTGCTCCTGAATTTTCACTGGGCATGGGCCCCCAGCCCTGTGCTTGGCTTTATTCCCACTGGCCTAGCCACCTCCCTGGCATCAGTCATGGCTCTGAATCACTGCCTTCCTTTCCCACTCTTGAGGACAGAGGGTTTCTGTCTGCTCCAAAGCCATCCCCACCTCTCCTGAGTGGCAGGTGTCACACTCCCTGACCCAAAAAGACAGAACAAGAACCAGAAGACACACTCCCCATGGAAGAGAAAAATATTTTTAAAAGCTATGTTTAAATTTCCAAAATATTAATATGTAACATGGGGTGGTATTATGCACACCACAAATTATACAGCTTGTAAAGATGCAGTGGAACCTCAAGTAACTGAACAACTCCCTACACTGCACACCTCCTTGAGTTGACCTAATTTTCACAGACCACACATGCACCACATGATGTCAGAACAGAGGCCTGATTCCTTATGGCACTGCCTCCGTGTATGGACCAGTTTGTAACAATCCTTTAGGTGGTCAACAGAGGTTCTGTTGTATATGGGGGTATAAATGTTATTAATAATAATTTGTAGAAATTGAAACTAGGGAGAAAAACATTAACCACAGTTTCACCCTTGGCTGTACTCTGGGGCCAGCAAGGACAGCAGACTTCCTGAGCCCGTCAACCAGCTGCTGCACAGCTCCTGACAGATGCCCAATGCATGTGGAGTCCAAGGCTTCTAGTGGAGATCAATGAACAGGGTCAACTCAGCATCTGCAAGGCCAACGAGAAGAGGCCTCCTGCACCAACTGTCCACACTCTCCTGGTCCCCAGGCCTGGAGTCTGTGGGGAAGTGTGGAACACTGAATGGCAGAGTGGACCTCTTCCTTGCTCCTTCGTCAGAACAAGCAGTTCTCCCAGCGGGAGCTACCTTCAGACCCTGACCTGTCCAGCATGCTGCTTATCAAAGAAGCAAAAAGTCCTAATGCCCAGCAAAACAGATTTGGACCAAAGTATATTCCAAGGCTCAAGTTTCTGAAGAAGTATATGTATTTTACTAAAATTAGCATCTTTCCAAATTAGATCACAGCTTGTACAGCATTTACTATTGGGGCCAGGACTGAATTTAGATTAACTGGTGAACAGTGGTCACCTTGTCTCTAAAAACCAACCAAAGGTGTACATGGTCATGGGGCTTGCAATGGGAAAATCCATATTGGCCTTCATCAAGTCATATGCTCCTGAAAAGGAGACTCAGAAAAGTCAGAAGCACATTCTTAGTGAGCACTGCAGTGTCGTGGCCAGCTGACAGTTTGGTTATCTTTTAACTAACAAACTCAAGCCTTGGCAGAGTTTGAGTACGTGCCAGGTGATGTGCTTGGCATCCAGAGACAAGTGAGGCAGGGCCCTGCTCAGGGTGCTCAGTCTGACCACAGTGGAGAAATGGGGCAGCCCAAGGAGCACAGGGCACTCTCCCGACTCAGCTGCACAGCCTCTCGTAACACCAAAGGTTGAGGTCCAAGTTAGACTTAGATGCCGCTGTGGAATCAAGTCTTCTCCTCAATGCCATCCATCCCAACCCAGCACAGGTTCCAGGAGCATGTTCAGTTCACCACAGAGCAATTTCTTTCATTGGGTTTTACTGAGTGGACACTTCTGTTTTTGGAGCACATAGACAAATTTTTGAAATTTTGATTGGTCAGTGTTCAGGGATTAAATTTCAAGGCTGGTGGTAGCATAATGACAGCCTCTAATTCTGACCCTGCCAGAAGAATCATCAGAATTGCTCCTTTCTCCAAGGATCCCATACAAACGTCTTACCATGATCTCTAGCACAATTCTCAAACTCAGCAGCTATCCTCACATTTCAAAAACAGGTCTACCTCCGGTGCAGGCTAAGCAGCACATCATGTTCTTGCCTCAGTCCATCTGTTTGCATGTCCTGCACTGGGGCCCTCAGCCTCCCACAGCAGTACCAGCACGGCACCAGGAAGCCAAGAGAGAAGGGAAGGTCATCCCCACCATGGGCATGCTGGGGCTGCCCTCAGGACTGGCAAGTGCCGAACAGATTCAGTCTGGGGCAGGGAGTTTTGTTTTAGCCACTGTCCTCTCAAAACTCCTGGGAGATATCCCTCTGTTCCTGTCTGTTCTCCTCTTGATAACCTACTGTGAGAAGAAATTAAGAGGGAGTCTGAGGGCCCATCATTCAGCCAGCCAGTTCTGACTGTGTGTCTCCAGAACCTTGTGGTAAAAGAAAGTTTCTTTATATATTTCTGCAGTAAACCATTATTCTGCATGTGTATAGATCTGAAACCCTAAACCACTTTATTTTTATTATTTATTTATTTATGTATTTATTTATTTTGAGACAGTGTCTCACTTTGTCACCCTTGGTAGAGTGCCGTAGCGTCACAGCTTACAACAACCTCAAACTCTTGGGCTTAAGCAATTCTCTTGCCTCAGCCTCCCAAATAGCTGGTACTACAGGCACCTGCCACAATGCCCAGCTATTTTTTTGTTGTTGCAGTTGTCATTGTTGTTTTAGCTGGCCCAGGCTGGGTTCAAACCCTCCAGCCTCGGTGTAGGTGGCTGACGCCCTACCCACTGAGCTATGGGCGCTGCCCTATTTTTATTTTTACTTTTTATTTTTTGTGAGACAGTCTTAGTTTTGTCACCCTCGCTAGAATGCTGTGGCATCGTAGCTCACAGCAACCATAAACTCCTGAACTCAAGTACTTCTCCTGCCTCAGCCTCCCAAGTAGCTAGAACTATAGGTGGCTGCCACAACACCTAGCTGTTTTTAGAGACAGGGTCTTGCTCTTGCTCAGACTGGTCTGGAACTCCTGAGCTCAAGCAATCCACCTACTATCGGCCTCCCAGAGTGCTAGGATTACAGGTGTGAACCACCACACCCAGCCTCTGTCCCTGATTTTAAATCCTTGGGTGCCTAAACCACTTTCAATCTTAAGTTATCATAGGGTGTCTATGTAGCGGTCACACATACACGTTGAGGGGGACGTTTTGCATGGCAGCCCAAATGCTGTTCAGGAAGGGTCTGAAGCCCCCACCCCCCCAAGGAGGCCCAGCTATCCATGGATACCCTGATGTCCTTGGAGGCCCCATTGTCTAGGGAAGCCCATTATCTAGGGAGGCCCACTATCCAGGGCTGGTCTTCTGTGCAGAGAGGGCCTGCTGTCCTCACAGCATAGCTCCTGGTCCCCAAATCACCAAGGCCACCCAGTCCTTGCCAACCCTCCTCAGAGTGTCTTGCCCCACTAACCTGACTAGGACATAGATTCAGGAATCACACATGAATCTGGAAAGTTCAGGGTCCTAGCTCACCACAAGACTTGCAGACATTTCTGTACCTCACTTATTCTTTATGGTCTCATGACTTTAAGGAGCTGAAATGGCTGAGTAGGGGGCTGGGAAGTGGGAGCCAGAAGCCCCCTGGGATGGAGCTGTGGTAGGTGTCATGTCAGCAGGTAACAGTGGAAACCCAGGCAGGAAAAGGTGGGAGGCAGCAGGGGCCAGTGTTCCACCTGGGGAGCAGTGCCTCAGAGGCAGCAGAGGTTGGCACTAGTGGACAGAGGTAAAGATTCAGCCTGAAAGTAAAGCAGCCAGGACACCAAGGTCTAGGCAGGACTCATAAAGACTTTTTGACTCAATCCTGAACAGCTAAATAGACCCTGGAGCCCTTTGAGCTCTCCAAGCTCAGGAACAGCTACACCCCGGCCTCAGGGCAGAGCCCAGCCCGAAGATGGAATTAAACACTCCAAGTGTGTGCAAAGTTTGGCCTTTAGATCAGGAAATGGGCCTGGTCAAGACAGTTTTATATTTGCTTTCTTGGGAGAATTCACAGTGTCTCATTATCACTGTCAGATATCAAAATAGAGACTGCCTTGCTGTACATTGCAACCAAGATTATTTTTATTTCTTTAAATTTGCTCTTAACATCTGTTAGTGAAAAAAAAATAAATAAAAAAACAAGCAAAAAATATCTGTTAGTGAATGCTAAATATCTGTTAGTGAATGTTAGTGAATGCCCAGGACATTATAACAGATGCTTTTAGGTAGGTAAATTAAATTTGAAAATAGACCAGGTGACCACAACTCAGGGTAAGAAATAAAAGATCAGCCAAAAGCTGAATGGTCCCCATGCACCTGGGCACCTGTTTCTAGTTGCATCTCCTGTCTTGACCAATACCTATAGGGTAACCATGGATCATAGCTGGACCCACAGCTAATTCTTGATGACAGGACAAAATGCTATAGCAGAGATTAGTACTTCCTTCCCTCAGGCCTGCATCCTTTATAATATTCTATAATGTAGTGCAATATTTTGTCACCTGTTCCACACTACTATTCCAAAGTATGGAGCAGCTGCCCCAGCAGAAGACAGCATCAGAGCCATCTGGACAGTAGGCACAATGCAGACACTAAGGCCTGGAAGGTCTTCCAGCAAGGACCCTGTGAAGCTGTTCTGGGCATCCCTATGGGAGACTCTTTAGTGTGGATGACGGGAGAGAATGGAGGACACAGCAACATGCAGGAGTCAGCCTGAGCTGCCATGGCGCAGGTGGTTCTCTGGGGAAATCCCTCCAGTCCAGCAGCTTTGGCAAAGAGTTGGGACAGGGGAGTGGGACATTCTATTTTATCTCTCCACTCATTATTCACTCCTGCCCTAAGATTGTAAAGGGCTAAATTTAGGGGAAATAAAGACATGTGAATTGTTAACTTGTTAAATAAGTTACTTCAAGAGAAACCACATGAGCTATAAGCACAGACTCAAAAAATTTGAATACATTTATAAATGGTAAATTCTCACTAGAATAGTGAGGGAATCTAGGGTGTTTTATCAATAAATCTAGCTTTCAAAATTATTATAAGAATATTTGTCCATAATATGTCTTTCAGGGAACCAATGTAGGCCAGGTACTGGACTGGCCACATTATTGATCTGACCACAGCATGCTCATCATGTTCTTACGTTCTTGTTAGTCACTCTATGGGAGCAGGCCAATGGTCTTCATTCCTGAATGCTTTAATGGAAATACTTCATTGTGCGTTGGTGTAGGCCAGGCAGGAGTTTTCCTTGTCTTGCTTTCTGTTTATTCCAATACTGAGTATACAGAACGCCCTTAATATACACTTTTGTAAAAGTATTAAATAATAACAATAAAACTACTTTGTCAATATCCTGTAGCCTATAATAATACAAATAAAAAATACAAAAACCTGAATCAGTGACCAATAATTGTATTTTTCTTTTCTTTCTTTTCTTTTTTTTTTTTTTTTGAGACAGTCTCACTATGTCGCCCTTAGTAGAGTCCTGTGGCGTCACAGCTCACAGCAACCTCAAACTCCTGGGCTTAAGCGATTCTCTTGCCTCAGCCTCCCATGTAACTGGGACTACAGGTGCCTGCCACAACACCCAGCTTTTTTTTTTTTTTTTTGGTTGCAGTTGTCATTGTTGAGCAGGCCCAGCCGGGCTCGAACCCACCATCCTCAGTGTATATGGCCAGCGCCCTACTCATTGAGCTACAGGCACCAAGCCAAGGAACCACTAACTGTAAAAAATATGCGTCATGAGCTTAAAAGAGGGTCACATAGCTGCGAAGACTAAGCCAAGGCTTTTTACGTGATGGTGAAGGCTGTGGCCTGAACATCTGTCCCCTCCAAGGCCCCTAATGTGGCAGCACTGAGAAGTAGGGCCTTTAAGAGGTGGTTGGGAGAGGAGGCAGAACTAGATGGTTGAAACCTCTGCACAAACCTCTGCACAAACACCAGATTCAACAACTGTCTACTCAAGTACCTTCAGAAGGACCAAAATCAGGTAAGTGATCATACTACTCCCTTTTAACATCATTTCCAGCAAAGCAGCACTGAAGAAGGGAGAAAGGACAGTCTTGCATTGATTATACTCACTAGACCCGTCTCTGGATGGGGCCAGGGGGCCACACCAGCACCAAGTGGCTAGAGGGTTTATGTGCCCAAGGGAGGGAGAGTGAGGTGAGAGTGTGGTGGGGCTTTGCATTGACACTTAGGGGACACAGCACAGGGCATGATTCTGCTGCTGCTGCTCATGGAGGGAGCACTTAGACCAGCCCAGCAGAGGGGATTCTACACCTTGAAGCCAGAGTTCCTGCAGCCCCACCACCAGCTGACAAAGAGCAGCCTGGGGCCTGGACTAAATTCATACAGTAGGGGCCACAGGGCCATAGCCCTTCTGTAATTCCCATGGCTGTGCTGGCTCAGAGCCAGTGAACTTGGGATGCACGTGACCCAGTGAGGACTAGCCTGAGCAGCCAAGCCAGTGCCTGTGTTGCCCCCTCCCTCCAACTACAGGCAGCACAGCTCAAGAGGAATCTTATTCCACTTGGAGAAAGGAAAGGGAAGACCTTCGCTTTGCAATTTGGGGACCAGCTCAGCCACAGTAAAACAAAGTACCAAGCAGACTCCTAAGCCCCGTGAGTCCAGCCTTTAGTGCCTTAGGTCCTAGATAGCATTTCTGGACCAACCCTGGGCCACAAGGAAACATGTTACCCTGAAGGGAACTATTCAGGCCTGGTAGAAGTCACCACCTGCTGAATAAAGAGCCCTTGAGCTTAAAGGGCTCTTCATTCAGAAGTGGCCAGACAACAGTCACCATAGGCTTTGGGTGAGACTGGGCTGGCTTCAGGTGTGTGCTGGCACTGGCGGCCATGAGGGAGGAACAGTGTCACTCCTCCCCCCAACTCCAGCAGCCCCGCACAGAGAGTGAAGAGAATGAAAGACTTTGCCTGGTAATCCAGGGAATTCTCCCACATGTTACCCAAGTCCACCAAAAGTCACAGCACTACTGGGCTTGGGGCACCCCCAGTGCTGATATGGCTGCACTGACCAAAGATTGAGATGACAATACTCAATTCCCTTTGCATATCCAAAAAGTCTTCTCAAGAAGGATGGGTTCAAACAAGCCCAGACTACAAAGATTAAAATAAACACCTGACTCTTCAATGTGCAGGTATCAACAAACATCCATAAGTATCAAGAACATTGAGGAAAACAGGACCTCACCAAAGGAACCAAGTAAGGTGCGAGTGACCGATCCTGGACTGGTAGAGACAGGTGACGTGAACAACAAAGAATTCAAGATAGCTGTCATGAAGATGCTCGGTGAATTCAAGACAACACAGAGAAGGAACTCAGAAGCCTATCAGAGAAAATTAACAAAGAGATTGAAATAATTTTTAAAAATAAGCAGAAATTCTGGAGCTTAAGAATTCAATTGACAAACTAAGAAATGCATCAGTCTCTAAATAGAGGAATTGACCAAGCATAAAACAGGATGTTTAAAAATACAGTTAGAAGAGAAAAGAGAGAAAAGAATAAAAAGAAAATGAAGCATGCCTACAAGATCTAGAAAATAGTCTGAAAAGGGAAAAATCTAACAGTTATTTGCCTTAAAGACGAGGTAGAGAGACTGGAGTAAAACTTATGCACCTTTTATTTATAAAAGGTACATGGAAAATGACTGTGAAGTTCTCACCACCACAGCCCTAGTCTTTCGTTAGCAAGAAATTCCCTTCAAAGATAAGTGAGATTAAGAATAAGCTTTTCTGGGAGGCTGAGGCAAGAGAATCACGTAAGCCCAAGAGTTAGAGGTTGCTGGGAGCCGTGTGATGTCATGGCACTCTACCCAAGGGTGGTACAAGTGTGACTCTTGTAAAAATAAATACAAATAAATAAATAAATAAATAAGCTTTTGTTTATAAACAAAGCATTTGGAGGAAGACAGTTGTGTCAGGAAGTTGAACTGCTTTGTTAACACTTTGTGTGATGTCAATTTATTCAGTTCACACTGCACGCGCACGCGCGTGCGTGTGCGTGTGTGTGTGTGTGTGTGTGTGTGTGTGTGTGTGTGTGATGTTCTGGACATAGAAAAGCAGGCAGAACCCTGTTCACAGTGAGATTATGTTCTAGTGGGGAGCTAGTGTTCAACCAGAGAAGAAAGCCCACCATCTTCCAGAGAGTATATTCAACAAAACAAGCACTTGATTCTGAGCAGACCTGCCAAGGATTTCAGTATACACACAGCCATTTGTAGCCATTGTAATATTCCTTTGTAACAAATGGGCAAATGTAAGTTGAGTGTCCCTCAATGTCTATGAACTTCTCTAGTAAATTAATCCTGGTTGGTCAGAAGCACAAGACCATGGCTCCTATATGTGTGTGGCCTCTGGAAGTGTGTCAGATGCTGTCTCCAGGGAGATGTGCCAGAACCAAACTGTCCTGGAGGACGTTTGGCAGAGGACTTGCTGGAACACTGCACAGCAGTGCTGGGGAGCAGTCGCCACATGTTTGGTGTCAGCAGCGTAGAGTGATTCATGCAGTCACACGGGAGGGACGCTGAGAGGAAAATACATCCCAACACTTCTCTCATTCCCTTCTTAACCCTAACCTTCTCAGGCATTGATGCATCTCCATCCTCACCTTCTCCATCTCACTGTCCTCCCCTGACACAGTCACATTTGTCTCAGATACCCTTGGAACTGACACAGGACACTGGGTGAAGGGTGGCCTGGGAGGAGCCCACCCCTCTCTGCAGCAGCAGGCACAGGGTCCCCACAGAAGGGAGAGAGCATGGTTTTACTTCTAACAGGAGACTGTAGTTTGTCTTGAGATAACCCTTTTGGGAGCTCACCACACTCCAAACTCTCAAAACAAAAAGAATGAATGATCCTCTCCATGACCTTGAGCTGCTCTCCACGGCATCACTAGCCCGCATCTCATCAGCTTCAAGTTTTGCTGGCTAATTTCCATGCTCCTGAAGGCCAGATCTTTAAGGTAATTTATCCTCATATTCCCAGGTATAACTCAATTGCTGGCTGTGATCTTAAAGAAGTTGTTTTCTTTTTGAATGTTTGAATGTTTCTTGAGTGTACACAGTAAAAGTATAACCAAACAATGCTTGTAACTCAGTGGGTAGGGCTGTAGCCACATACACTAAGTCTGGCAGGTTCGAACCCAGCCCAGGCCAACTAAACAACAATGACAACTGCAATAAAAAGTAGCTGGGCATTGTGGTGGGTGCCTGTAATCCCGGCTACTTGGGAGGCTGAGGCAAGAGAATCACTTAAGCCCAAGGGTTTGAGGTTGTTTTGAGCTATGACGCCATGGCACTCCACCAAGGGTGACCAAGTGAGACTGTCATTAAAAAAAAGTATAGGGCAGCGCCTGTGGCTCAATGGAGCAGGGCACCAGCCCCATATGCCAGAGGTGGCGGGTTCAAACCCAGCCCTGGCCAAAAATTTTGTACCGGAAAAACTCGGCTTATACTCGAGTATATACGGGGTATATATATATATATATATATATATATATATATATAATTTTCTTCATTAACCTGAATAGTTTGTGAGAAACAAAGAATGTGAGAAAAAAGTCATTGTCAAAATTTTTAACTATAAAAAGATGCTCATAGCAGACAGCTCAGCATTGACCCCATGATTTTGGTGAAAGGGAGTCACTCAACTTCATATGACTGTCATCCCTCAGATATGAGGACCTACAGCAGGATGGACATTGCCCTCCTTCACCAGTGCCCTAATGGTCCTCATCCTTGGTCAGCCCACTGCTTCCTTTTTCACCTGGAACACAGAAGAGCTACTGTAGCCTCAGCTTGCCTCACAGGTTTGCTATGGGGTCAAGGCATAATGCAGGGATTCCCAAAGCAATAAAGAGAAAAGCAGTAAGTTTGGGAGGGATAGGGTGCTCTGTCCCTACTCTGATTTGCTTCTAGTTATGCTGTTTATTTGGAAATTTATAAGGTCATTAAGGGAGTCTATAAATTGTAGCATTTGTCAAAGAGATTCCTATAGAATTGTTTTATTGTTAGAAAGCATTTTAAGCATTCTCTTAAATGAATAAATGATTTTTTAAATTTTATTTACTCCATCAATAAAGGCAAAAAAGCAGTCTAGTAAACACTTTACAATTTTGGCTGCACAAGAGAAACTTTCCCAACTTAAACCAAGAGCCCCATTAATTAGAATGTACCTTGCCCTGAGAACTCCTCCCAACTTGGGCTACACTACAAACCTCTCAGCTGATCCATGAACTGGGCAGGTGGGACGGAGGATGTGGGGGCAATTACACTGAGTGGGGCCAGGTGACCATGGCCACTGCCCAGTCCCAGCAGCACTTTCAGGGTCCCATGTGGGAGGGAAGCCACAGAGCCCGTTTCCCACAGTTGTAACCTGCACATCCCTCCCAGACTTCCCATCCCTCCACAGGCCACAGTGCCTTCTGGGCCTGCTATTTGTTTCCAGCCCTGTGCCTCTAGGAAGGGAGCATGAGAGAGTGGTTCATTTTGCTGAGCCCTGCCACATGTGAGAGTGTGGCCTGGGGTTGCACATGTCTGACTCCACATTCAAGAAGGGCTTCCAGAGCAGCCACCAGGAGACCGGCTGACCCTGGCCTTGCACTGCTGAAGCAAACAAGTGAAGTTCTTACCCACATAGGTTTTTAAAATGCATTAATATCATCCCATTTCTAAGTGCAAATGTTTTTTTTTTTTTTTTAAGAGGCAAAATCATTCATTGGTTGTTTATTTTTGATACAGCCAGAAAATAGTGTGGGATATTGAATAAGGGAGGCTTGGACTCCGTTATTTAGTGTACCTTGTATCATATCCTGCAATACAAGGCACATTAAATGGCCATGTGGAGGCCCAGTCCTGCATTGAATGCCTTGAACATTTAAAATTACTTCTATTCCCTTGTTTTTTTAGCAGAGTTATTTCCTCAAGGAGCCACCCTGCAATCATGGTTCTCTATGTCAGAGTTGTGTACACTCTGTGACATCTTTGGTTATGGGAGTCCTGTTCTCCTAATAGCTTTCCTAATGTGCTGTGAAAGATTGAAAATTTGAATCTGTAGTGCAGACTCAATAAATTGTGAACTTGTGGGACTGTGTAACATTTTACCAACATTCAAAGATACTGGTACTTGATATCCTCTGAGGGAAAATTCACCTCCAACTTTTATGCAGGAAAGTCATTGGCATAACTGTTTTGAAAGAATTATAATAAAGAGATTTTTAGATTTGGGGTATGTATATTAAGAATTATGTACAAATTGAAATGTCTACACTGACCCTTAACACAACCAATAACATCTCAATTACAAATGAAAAAAATTTTGAATAGATTTATTTTGAGGTTCAGCACTGTTAGGGTTTGTGTTGGCGTTTCTCCTTCTGTGCCCTTTCTGCTTCCCTGTATAGCCCAAGACCATACTCCTCTCATGTGCACAGTTACTTTCAAGTGTCTCTCACCAGCACACTTACCCTCACATGCACACTTGCTGTCATTTGCACACTTAACCCTGACATGCACACTTATCCTCACATGCACAGTTATCTTCACGTGCACACATACCCTCAAGTGGACACTTTCCCACACATGCACACGTAACCGTCGTTTGCACACTTACCATCATATGCACACTTACCTTCACATGCACACTTACCATCATGTGCACACCCTTACATGTACACTTACTGTACACAATTACCCTAACACGCTCACTTTCCTTCATGTGCACACTTCCAGGCAGCTGAGAATGGGGCAAAAGTTTTTAGGAAATAAACTCCTAAGTGCTTAACTCCTAAGTGTAGTCCAAAATTGCTTTAAAAATTACACCCATAAGTGAGAATGTGAGTCTAGACTCTCTGCCAACTTGCCGGTCCATCACTCATAGCCTGGACTCTGTCAGATTTGCTACAGTGTATCCTTCACTTGTGTAACATCTGAAAAGACTCAGTTGTTCTGACAAACTTGAACACAGCCCCTGGCAGATCATCTGACTTCTCTGCAATAGTCTGGAGGTGATGTTATCTTGCTCGAATGAGCAGTACCTCAGAAGAATAACTGATAGTTCAAATCACACTGCTTCTTTTATCTTCCCCAGAGGATGGGAAGTCGTAGGACAACCGTCCAACTCAGATCAACGCTTAGGGAAGATGCCAGGCCTGCATTTTCTCTGTAGCAGTAACCTCAACATGAATTTTCCAGCCAGTAACAGCCAGACCGTGCATTTGGGAGACAGATGGGAACCCTCTCTTTAGCACTTGTCCTCAATTAAGAATCCATAGTCATTGGGCGGCACCTGTGGCTCAAGGAGTAGGGCGTCAGCCCCATATACAAGAGGTTGTGGGTTCAGGCCCAGCCCTGGACAAAAATTAAAAAAAAAAAAAAAACTGCACAAAAAATAATAAAATAAAAAATCAAAAGAATCCATAGTCACTTCATAAAGCCAAGATTGCTGGCATTGGCCTATTGATGTGTGCAGAATAGATAGCAGATCTCTGAGTAGCTGTCCTTGTGGAAGGTGGAGCAGGCAGCCCACCCAGCAGAAGTGGAGGGCAGGATATGGCCCTGCCCAGCTTCCCAGCACTTCCTAGACCAGCTCCAGAGGTTACAATGCCGCATATGCAACTTTTATCTTATTATGAGTATCCACTAGTTTCCCAGACCCAAAAGAATGACACAGGGCTGGCTTTCTGCCCCGCAGGGGGAGATCTTGTGTAGCCAGTCAGGGCAGGAGTATGCAAGAGGTGGTCCTGCCCCCACACAAGGAGCAGCATGCACTAAGGAAGCATCTGCCAGCTTAGGGCATCACACTAGGATTTGTCAAAATCATCACTCCTTATGTGCAAATTCCCAGGTACTTCCTCAACCAAATGGAATTTTTTAACTGTATCAGTGTCCCTTCTCCTCTCCATCAGTAAAACACTCAGAAGATCATTCTTTAAGGTGGAAGCTGATGCTTGGCACAGCAGCACCCTCTAATTGGGACCAAACACAAACACACCACTATCAGCTAAGCTGCTGGCCCTGTAGCATGGGCCCCTGCACACACGTCCTCTGTATGTAGCTGGTCTCCAAATTCCTGGCCTCCGCATACCTGCCCTCTGCACACACATAGTCTCCACATGCATGCACCCTTTGCATACACCTGCCCTCTGCACAAGTGCCATCCACACACACCTTCCACATGTGCGGTCTGCACACACCTGCCCTACACACACATATGTGTGCCCTCCAAAAGCTCTGCAGTCTCTTCCCCAGAGGTGTATTTCCTCACCGACTGGCATTGGGCATGGCCAGTGAGCAGCAAATGTGATGCAACCAAAGGCCTGAGAAGGGTTTCCCCTCTCTAGAATCCACCATTGCTGGCAGGGGGAGCCCACCTGAATGAACCTATGGCTCAGAACCAGCAGAGCAGCCTATAAACCCAGGAGGGGAGGAAAACAAGCGCCATTTTGCTAAGAATGGGTACAAGTTAGGTGACTGCATGGAGGGTGGCTCTGCTGAAAACTGGGCCTTCCTGTCTACTCTGTACTTTTCTGAGTTTGCTGTAGTTTGTATGCAGCACGAGAGACCATGCTATTTTCTCTACCGGCCACAAATGCAGTGGAGCTGACAGGGCCCCTGGAAAGTGTCAGAGTTTCTCCTGTGCTGCTTCCCAAGAACATGCCCTTTGGAAGTATGTGTGGAAACAGCACCCCAAGTTCGCTTGTATACTATTTTCTCAGATTCAAACAACCACAGTCATAAATCAGATTTATTATTACGAGCCTGAGCCCTGTACACCACTAACTGCTGAAGTTTGGTTTAGAGAGGTGTTTTTAGTGCTTATTTCAGAGGATGGAGGGATGGATTGAGGGGTCTTTCAGAGAAACTAGGAATCTAATGAAGATTGTCAAATATTCCCCAGGCTGTTGCTGGACACTGAGTAACTTGCTGCCTTTCTAAGCACCAACAGCATTTAGGTGTGTAACTGCAAACAGTGTCAATTTCTATATCTATATAGATATATATATCTGTATCTATATAGTCCAATATCTATAAATATGGAAAGAAGAGCTTTATTTCTTACAAAGCCTTCAGTGTGGTCATTCTGACAGGCTGGGAAGCAGAGCCTTTGGCTAAAGACGACTGACAGGCACATCCAGGGAAGAGGGCCAGGCAGGGCTTTTGGCAAATTGAGTTGACCACATACATATTTAAGACTTAGGAGGAAGAACTGAAAACATTCACAGAGGGGATCCTTACGCATGGGTAATATAGAAACACGCATTTTCTTCATAAACATTGTAGACATAATTGGTTTGACTATGTCCTAGCTTACATTTTTTTTTTTTTTTTCCAGTTTGGCCAGGGCAGGGTTTGAACCCGCCACCCTCAGTATTTGAGGCCAGTGCCCTACTCACTGAGCCACAGGTGCCACCCTATAGATTACATTTTTGTTGCTACTGTAAGCTAAAAGTAAAATCTTAAGCCCCCCACCAAGTAAATGGACCCCTTCTTGGCCAAGGGGACCCCAGATAAATCTGAAAACCTGAGTTTCTGCGCATTACAAGATGGGACCTCAGATAGACCTCACTTTACCCCCTCCCTTTTAGGGTCAGGTTAGGATGTTACTGCTTCCTTCACCTTTGCATATGTACGGCCTATCATGATACATTTAAATGCTAAGTCTCCACCCCAAGTTGTCATCACAGAATATCTGACAGTTCAGTTCTCGAGCTTGCCACCGTGAGCTTACGTTGGCAGCACTATACAAATAGCTCAGTAAGGTTTCATAACCTTGGTATATCAGTATCTCACAGCTGTGTTCATGTGGACGTGTGGCGTGTCTTTCCAAGTGCCTTCATTATTACTATTTCATGTTTTTCTGTGCTGTACCACAGCTCTGATGGTCATTCCTGAAAAAGAGTTTCAGAGTTGCTCTGAAGGGAGGACTAGGTGCTGGCATTGATATACAGCTTCCTAAGGGGAGTATTTCAAAAGTGATCATAGTGATACAAGGTATGTAGCACTTTTTCTAGGATGAGTTTGCAAACTGGCCTTGTATGCAGGAAATTTGCACTATGATTTAAAAGAAATAATTTTAGTTTCAGTTAGGCAAAGCCCTCCATTTAACCAGAAAAAAATAAAAGGAGTCCAACTTACTGACTGAAAACAAAAACAGATGGCCTGCACCTGGGCAAAGTACTCCACAACTAACAACCCGGAAATTCCAGGCTGTGTTAACATCCATAAGGAGTGAGTGAGAGTTCAGACAGCCAGCTCCCCAGACCTCTGAAATGCTGTCCTCTTCTAAATATTCTCGCAGTTTTTGAACCATAATCTAAACAAAGAAAGTGCATAAATGTACAAAAAAAGCATAAATGTACAGCCCAATGTGCTGTCATAAACCACCCACTCATGGGACCACCCAGGTGGGAGAGCAGGCCCTTGCCAGGAGGCCCTGTACCCGCCCAGCCATGCTCCCCAAAAAACCCACTTGCTATGTCCAGCACAGAGTAACTGGCCCTGCCCTTTGAAGGACAGGGTGGGACAGTGTGAGTCTCCTGGGCTTGGCCTCTTAGTCTGCCTGCCACGATGCAGTGACAATCGCAGATCCCCTGTCTGGGCTCTTCCAGGTTCTAGGGATGCTGTCAGCAGGGGGCCTCTTTCTGCCACTCCACTGCCCAAGCTCCCCACATTCCCTGATCAAGCTAGGGGAAGCTAGGGTTCAGATGAAGGGCCTGAGGCTGCACTTCAGTCAAAGTCTCCCCTCGCTTCCTCCTGCAAGTGCTCTGCAAGCTGTGGCACAACGAGGACACTCCCTGGGATCCAATTTTGGAGCTGAATCACCCTGCAGCTGAGAGAAGGTTCTCATCCCAAGGTGGAGCAGAGAATACCCCTGGCACAAGGAAGCTGCGTGGTGTCAAAACTTAAACCAGAGGCCAGTTGGAGCAGCATAACAACAGATGATGAAATGTGGGGTAGTACCTGGAAGGCCACAGAATCAAAGGCTGTCACTAACTTCAATGAGTACTCTGAGGAAGAAACCAAAAATGTCAGCAACTAAGAGCTGAGTATGAACCATTAAAATTATTACAAATTAAAAAATTTTCAAATCGAAGAACAGATGAAAAGCATGGCCCATCTCAGGACTCGATCAGATTAAACCCTCCCTGGGTTTGCTGCATGAAGGCCAGTGTCACAGGGTCTCAGAAAAGTCCCCCTGACAGTCCAGAGATACTGACCAGAGACTGATCCAGCTTGGCTAGTTGGATGAGTTTATTACTGGCCGCTAGCACAGGGCTCTCCCTCCTGGTCAAACCAAGAACCCTCCTGAGCACTCACTCCCAGAGGGGGCAGGAGTTTCTCTAAGAGTAGGACCCATGCTGCCTGCCTGCTGATGGAGCCTTCCACTCCTCTCCAGCCAGTGAGGAAGAGCTCTCTCTGGGCACTGAGAATCTTCCCAGCGCAGATCCAGCACACACACAGCACTTCCCTATAGGTAAGGATTTAGTGTTACCATGAGCTAACGGTGAGCTAGCAGCCACCTAATGAGCAACTAACAGTCACTATGGCAACTGAGGTAGCTTAAAACAGCTCTAACTTGTCATCAGACTCATTCCATCTACCAGGGGCATCCAACCTGCAGTGGGCCACACACTGGTTGTTTGAGGCCTGTTTTACTTATCTGCAGTGTAAGATATCATGAAAAGTGAGTAGGGTTCTTCTCTTTGCTCATCAGCTTTTGTTAGTGTATGTGTATTAAATGTGTGGCCCAAGACAACTCTTACACTTCCAGTTTGCCCCAAAGAAGAAAAAAGGTTGGCCACCCCTGGTATGCAAAATGCACACATAAGAACTCCCCTGTGCTCTGTGTTTCTTTCAGCTTTTCTGTTTTGACCTGCATCTCTAAACTCTGTTAAACATTAAAAGCCGGCAGTGGGGAACTTGCATTTTCCCTACCTCAGATGAGACCATGTTTATCCACATGGCACCCTCTTGGGAACACAAGGAAGAGTGCTGGGAAATACAGCAGCTTCTGGGAGCAAAGACAGGTTTTGCAGGAGGTGGACAAGTTGTGCCCAACTCGCCTTGGAGGGTGGTGGAGGACGCGGGCACGGGCTGACAAGCAGGTCCCAGTCATCTGGGGCCGCTGGCACAGTTCACCACAGACCAGGATCCAACCTTACACATGAACTTCTCAGGCTCTGGAGGCAGCTCCAGGTCCGACGCACCTGCTTCCCGGTGCATGGAGGTGCCTCTCATTGTGTTCTCATGTGGCAGAGAGAGCTGCTGTTCCCATTTCCTCATAAGGATGCTGCTCGCATCATGCGGCCACACTCATGACCTCATCTAACCCTAATTACCTTCCAAACCCCCATCTTCAAATACCATCATATTAGGGATTCAGCTTCGACATATGAACTTGGGGAGGACATGAACATTCAGGCCACTGCACATGGGAAGCCCCAGAGTGCTGGGGGCAAGGACAGACTTGTCCCTGTGTGGACTGGAGTGGAAGTGGGGCCTGGCTCTAGGGGGCTGTGGGGAGGGTCCTGACACATGGTGTCTCGGATACAGCACCAAAGAGCAGCCAGAGTGCCACACAATCTGTTGTAAACAGAGGTACAGGACAATAATGAGAGGTCACAGTCACCCTATGAAAACTTGCTGTTCCCTACCCAGTTCCCAGACACAGGCCAGCTGGGGGACCCACAAACCTATTCGTTGAAGGAGTCACCAGGCCCACAGGAGGGGTAATCTGAAATACTAGGACAGAGGTCCTTCTTTACAGGTCCCCTCAGGAAGGGGCCTTCCAACAAACACCCACAGTCTGAGGTGCCATCTCTGCTAAATGGCCACTCTTGGGGACCCATTGGCCAGTACAATCCTCCTCAGGTGCCGGCCACAGTGGCCTCCCTGTCCCCAGGGTGGGGTTGGAGGAACATCCTCAGGGTGGAGGCCAGCACAACCAGCACTGGTCCTCCCCTCCCTTCAGCACCCCTTTCTCCCACAGGTACTGGTCCAAAGCACAGCCCTCCCCCGCCCCCGGCCCCCAGCAAACTCCTAGCACATTCTCTTCCAGTTGTTAATTGTAGCTAAATTTCTTAAAGCATCTATAGCCACTCAGGTTTTCTATTTCTTCTTGGGTTATATTTGTCCAATTTTGCCTTTCCAGTAATATGTCCATTGTACCTAAATCATCATGAATTAATCTTTTTTTTTTTTCGTATTTGCTTTTGTAAATTCCATGATATTTCCTATGGAGATAACTATTATTTCTACAACAAATAACATGTTTTTTTCCTGTCCAATCTGTAGGACTTTTATTTATTTTTATAGCTTTGTTGCACTTACCAGGACTTTAATACAGTGTTGGACTGCAGTGCTAAAAGCAGACATTCTCATCTTCTTTCCACTATTAGGAGGAAAATATTTAGTCCTTCACTATTATGTATGGAGGTCTTTTGTTCTTTATCAAGTTGGTAGAATTTCCTGTAATTTGTAGATTTCTGACAGTTTTTATCATGAGTTGATTTTTATCATCTGCATTTCAGCATCAATTGATCACGTGATTTTTCTGTCTGAAATATGGTGTGTTACATTGTTTGGCACACTACTTTGATTATAGTCTCACGTGATTTGATTTTGACTGTTGAACAAGCCTTGTATTCCTTAGATAACCCTGACTTGGTTATCATGCCTTATCCCTTTTTAAATACGGATTCTTTTTATTGATAGTTTGCTAAGATTTTTGGACTTTTCTTATGAGGAATATTGCTCTATAGTTTTATTTTCTTGTAATATCGTTTTCTGGTTTTGGCATTAGGATAAAGTTGGCCTTATAAAAAAGAGTTAAGAAGATTTTTCTCTCCTATTTTTCAGAAAAAGTATGAGTAGAGATGTAATTAATTTTTTCTTTGAACCATGGTAGAATTTTCCAATAAAACCATCTGAACCTGGAGTTTTCTTTGTTGGAAGATTAACTATAATTTCAGTTTTTTTAATTTAAATCATCTCTTTCTCCTTGAATGAGATTTGATAGTTTCTATCTTTCAAGAAATTGGTCTCTATAACCTAGATTGTCAAATTTATGAGAATAAAATTGTTCATAATAACAATAACACTTTATTTTCTTTTTTTAATTTATTTTTTTTATTAAATCATAGCTGTGTACATTAATGTGATCATGGGGCACAATAACTAAGAAAATGCCAGGAAGGCTATGTTAACCAGTGTGATGAAAATGTGTTAAACGGTTTATTTTCTTTTTAATTATGTAGGGCCTTAAGGATCCCCTTATTTAATTCCAGTAATGGAAATGTGTGTCTTCAAAAGAAGACCACTTATGGGCCAATATTGGTAGAGGTTTATTAATTCTAGTAACTTTTTCAAAATATAAACTTTGTTTCATTGATTTTCTCTATTGTTATTCAGTTTTTAATATTATTGATTTATACTTTTAACTTTATTATTTCTTTCTGTCATCTCCTTTTGTATTTTTCTTCTTTTTCTTGAGGTAGAGTTCCTCCTCTTCTTTAATGTAAATATTTAATGCTAGAAAATTTTCCTGTAATCACTGCTTTAGCCAGATCCCACAAGTTTTGACATGTTTTGCTTAGTTCAAAATATTTTCTTTAGCCGGGCATAGTGGCAGGCACCTGTAGTCCCAGCTACTCAGGAGGCTAAGGCAAGAGAATCGCCTAAGCCCAGGAGCTGGAGGTTGCTGTGAGCTGTGATGCCACAGCACTCTACCAAGGGTGACAAAGTGAAACTCTGTCTCAAAAAAAAAAAAAAAAGAAATATTTTCTAATTTCTCTTGATATTTCCTTACTGACTTATGAGTAATTCAAAAGTGTGTGGTTTAGTTTCCAAATATTCCAAATATCAGTCTATTATTGATTTCTAGTTAAATTTCTTCAATGGTCAGATTACACACATTTTATTTGTTTGCTTTCACTTTATCCCAGTTGGAGCTCACTGAACTCTTCAATCTGTAAGTTTATGCCTCTTTTGAAACTTGGCAAGAATTCAGCCATAATTTCCTCTAATAATTTTTTTGTCACCAGTCTCTATTTTCCTTTGAGGACACCAACCACTTTAATATTACACCTTTTGATACTGTCCAACGAGTGCATCAGGCTCTCATAATATTTTCTTATTTTTTTTATTTCTATGAAAGAAAAATACTACTTTTCTTCAGATGTACTTTCTCTTTCCTTTGCTGTCTCCATCTACTAAGGTTATTTGCTTTTGTTGTAATTATCATTTGTATTGTTTCACACGCTGTATTTTTCAGTTCTAAAATATCTAATCAGCTCCTTCTTATAGTTTCCATTTCTCTGCTGAGGATACAATGAGAAATCAGCAGTGGCCCTGGCAGAGGGCTTTCACCAGGACTCTACTATGCTGACACCCAGATCTTGAACTTCCAGTCTTCAGAACTGTGAGAAATAAATTTCTGTTGTTTATAAGCCAATCAAACTTTGGTATTTTGTTACAGCAGCCTGAACTAAGGCACTATTTTTTAACAAGTGTGTATATTTTAAGCCTCTCCAGACATTGTTATTTTTATTACTATTACTATATAAAGTTCATCTTTGTTCAGATTTACCACAAATATTCACTTTTGTCATTGTTATTTATATCTCCCTGAATGTCTGAGATCCTATCACCCAGTATCATGTTTTTTATTTCTTTTTTCTTTTCTTTTTTTTTTTTAGAGACAGAGTCTCACTGTGTCACCCTCGGCAGAGTGCCGTGGCTCACAGCAACCTCCAGCTCCTGGGCTTAGGCGATTCTCTTGCCTCAGCCTCCCAAGTAGCTGGGACTACAGGCACCCTCCACAACGTCCAGCTATTTTTTTGTTGCAGTTTGGCTGGGGCCAGGTTAGAAACTGCCACTCTCTGTATTTGGGGGTGCACCCTACCCACTGAACCACAGGCACCAGCCAGTATCACTATTTTTTGCTTAAAGTATTTAGACATTATTTATTTATTTATTTATTTATTAGCAAATAAGCTCTTCTTGTGAAACCCGTCTTAGATTTGCTTGTCAACCATTTTAACTTTTTAATTCTTTCATTAAGAAAATTTTCCCTGGATATAAAATTGGCATTCCAAGTTGGCATTCTTATTTCTTATAGTATTTAGCAATAGTGTTCTATTTTCTTCTGGACTCTTTTTTCTCCTGAAAGATAGAGTATCTTCTAATTATTGCTTCACTTAATAATTGTCTTTCACTTTGCCCACTTGATTTTCTCCTAATCATGACTTTGGGCAGGTTATACTATGGTGTGTTTAAGTGTGGCTTTCTTTAAATTTATTTTGTTTATGACCCAGTGACTCTTGAGTATAAGATTTAATGTATTTTATATTTTCAATTCTCAGCAATATTTCT
Source organism: Loris lydekkerianus (assembly GCA_963574355.1). NCBI lineage: Eukaryota > Metazoa > Chordata > Mammalia > Primates > Lorisidae > Loris > Loris lydekkerianus. The sequence goes on along the minus strand of CAUYPK010058131.1, from coordinate 5,117 downwards.
TCAAACATCATTTCTACCTCATTCTCTTTCCTCGTCCTTCTGCAATTACAGCTGTAGCCATGCCATACTTTCTCACTACGTCCCCATGCCTCCTAATCTTTTTTGTTTTATCTTCTTGTTTTCATTATTTGTTCTATAATTTTTTTCTGAACTGTCTTCTAATCCCACTAATTGTCTCTTCAGCTCTATTTAAATGGTTATTAATCTCATCCATTGCGTTCTTAGTTGTTTTTTTTTAACTGTGTACTTTTTCTAGAATTCCCATTTGGTTCTTATGTCCTATCTCTATTTCTCTGTAAAAAGTTGTAGCCTTTTCCTTTATTATCTTAATTTTGTTAATAATGGCCATATAAAGTATTTTCTGATACTTCCACAGATCTAGTGGATGTATTTCTGTTGTCTACAATTTCTTTATTTTTAATCATATTACTTATCTCCTTGATAGAAAGGTTTTTTTAATTTATGATTGTATATTTTATATTTAAAGTATATAGGAGAGTTTGAGGCATATGATGATGTTACATTTCTTCAGAGGGAATCTGTGTTTATTTTTAATAGACAGCTACCTAATAGCATTAGCAATTCTAGATTACCTTAACTCATTTCTAAGAATTGAGAGAATCTGAATCTGGCTGCAGCCTTCTCAAGTACTGGTCTATTTCTGAATCATCTTTCTTACTATGCAAATCTCTCATTTATCAAGTCCCTTGTTTTCTTGGCACATCCTAGATTCCAATGGAAACAAAGATTAAGCTTCTCAGCCCCTCATTTGCCTTTAACTGTTCAGAAATCAATAAATGCTTCCATAGAAAAAGCATCTGTGAGTCTCCAGATGCTTGGCAGCTCTTTTAGCAAATGTTTTTATCTTTGTCTAGATTTTGTTTGGATCACCTAATTTACCACTAATAAAAGTGGAATTCCCCAAGAAATAACTTCTAAATACATCGTACATACTGATTATGTTAGATACAAGATTGTGCACTAACCACACTGAAGTGGTGAGAAACAAAACAGCCTTGCAATTTGTGACAGAGATGACCAATATTCATTTGGCCCTTCGTTTTCAGGAGTAGAACATCTTTTTTATTTACTGGGCATATAGCCACCTAAAATATAGCCTAATTTTTCAAGCCCCCCTTCTACCCAGGTGGACTCAGTAAGTTCCGATTAATGTGATGTGCAATTCCTTAAAGAGTAGAGCAAACCTTTCCTCGTTTCTTATCCTATATTGCTTTCCTTAGTGGAAACACAGTGGCTGGCATTACTCACAGCCATGCTGGGCAGTGAGGAGCTTGGCACTGGAAGCCTCAGTGGTAGCACAACCAAATGTGAGGGCCTGGCTCCTGACAGCACTGTGGACCATTGTGCTGGTGTTGGACTATTATAGTGAAATAAAGGTCTGTCTTATTTAAGCCTCAATTGTTTTCTGTTACTTGTGTCTAAAATACCCTCAAAAGGCTTATAAATATGAAACATGCAATAACTAATTATATTCTTAATATAAGGCAGCATGTGATAAGTGCCAAATAAGTGATTTAACATACTATTAAAACTCACAGGAGGCAAATAGAGTCCTATGAGTTACTTGAAGTGTTAATCGGAGAGAAAGAATTCAAACTTTGCTTCAATGGGCAGGGTCCCCATGTGCAGAAAGAAACAAGGGTAGCAACAAGCAGTAAAGGTGGGTTTGTGGTGGGCAGCTCACCAAACTGGCAGTGCAAACAAAAGGGCTCTGGTGAGGCAGATTGGGAAAGGGACTAAAGTGTCAGCTGGTGCATGACTGCAGAGGCCTTGAAAACAAGCCAAATGACTGGAGTCCTGTGTGCTGGTCACTTACAGTCAAGGAATGAACCTTACTAATATTTAACTATTCTGAGAACTGAAGTTATCCAAAGACTAATGGTAGCCATGAAATACAGGCTAAGTTTCCTGCTGCTAGTGGTTTTATATTAAGGATATCCAAATCTCACTAGAAAAGTTGCTCATAGTATCCCGTAGAGGTAAAACTCATCAGGAAGACTAAGCCATTGGGACTCAGGCCTTAGGGCAAATGAAGAGCCAAACCACAGATTCTGATGCAGAGGAAAAGTATGATGACTTAAACTTTTTTTCTATTCCTCCAGTAGATTTTATCATTACATTAGAAGATGGAAAAAGTATTTTCCACCAAGTCTTGCTTTTTTTTTTTTAAGAGACACAGTCTCACTTTGCTGCCCTCAGTAGAGTGCCATGGTGTCACAGCTCACAGCAACCTCCAGCTCCTGGGCTTAGGCAATTCTCTTGCCTCAGCCTCCCAAGTAGCTGGGACTACAGGCACCCACCACAACGCCCAGCTATTTTTTCTTTTTTTTTTGGCAGTTTGGCCAGGACCAGGTTCAAACCTGCCATCCTCAGTATATGGGGCTGGCGCTCTACTCACTGAGCCACAGGCATCACCCAAGTCTTGCTTTTTTTAAAGAAGGCAGTTTTGAGAGGGGAGACCTGGCTGAGGCAAAGAGAGAAATTCACTGTTCAGGCCCACGGAGACCCACTTCTTAGCACTGCCAGAGGTATTAACCTTCCCCTTGGCATACAGGCTGCAGTCTCATTGCAGTGATGATGCTGCTCCCCTGGGAGACACACCAGAGACAAAAATAGAGAGGGAAGTAGATGAAACTCACATAGCAAAAGATGGCTTATTCCCTGAGCAATGTTAATCTCAATATTTTTCACAATTAAATTCAAGAAACAATACAAGTACCTTCTCTGTTGCGTGGGTACCATGTTGAATGCTGGCAGTGAAAGAACAGTTGATGTGCACAGCCAGCCTCCGGGTAGCTCAGAACAGCAGAGGGACAAATCATCACACTGTAGCACTAATCAGAAAAGACTGCATGTAGGTGTGGACACAGTCTGAGAAGAGGAGTAAGTCAGTCTAGGCAGGGTGAGCTGAGCCACCTTCTCAGACAGAAATGCTTAATCTTTGTGTCTTAAAGGATGAGTGGGTGTCTGGGACGCAGGCAGGGCCAGGGCCAGGACCTCATTCCTGCAGTGTGGACTGTGAAGCTGTGGGCCAGCTAAAGTCCAAGCTAGAGGGGGAGGTAAGAGCGGACCGTGAGGGTGCCAGAAGGCTGTGCAAGTTGAGTCTTACCCCGGAGGGATGAGATGCTGTATAGACTGGGAGTGGAATCTGGGCGAAGTGACAGCATGGAAGATGGGTCAGAACCTGACAAACTGAGTTGGGTCTGTCCCATTAAGAACCCAGCGTGGCGACACAGGACAATCCCTGCACTGGTACTGCAGCAGTGGCAGGCTTAGGGCCCATCTGCAGCATGATTAAGAAGAGTGATGGATTTGGGACACCACCAGTTTCCTGGCTCACATGACTTCCAGGCTGTGAAGCCACCAACAAAGGTTAGGAATCAGTTTGTGCATTTGTCATGCTCAGGGAGAATCAAGAAATAGCAGGTCCTGGAACACACTTGGTCTCTGCCAGGCACAGCAGGCTGTCACCCTCATTTGCATATGAAAAGTGATGCAGTGGGTGACAAGTTCAAGAAGAACTGAACTGTGAATGCAGACTGCTGAGCTCCAGAGTCCAGACCAGACTGTCATAGGCATCACCTCTCTGCCAGAGAGGTGGGGTGCAGGTTTGAGTTAAGGTCTGGGGTGCAGGTTTAAGTTAAGGTGAAAGGTATGAGCTGAGTTCAGATTTCAAAGTCATGAGTTACAAATGATCTAAAAATCACAGAAGTGCAAAGCATCATTCTCAGGCCAGCTGATCACTTTCTGTGAGCAGCTTCCCAGGCACAGGTCCTGAGCTACCACTGAAAACACAATAGCGTAACATAGTGCCCTCCCTGAAACCCTCAAACTGTTCAGACTAATGATTCTATTTGGGGAAAAACAGAGAGGAAAATAATCATACTGTGGTGTGACAGTGCTGGGAATTATTTTGGAATGAGTGGTTGTGCAGGGAGCAGTAGCAGCTCACAGACACCAATAGTGATTAGTGACCCACCCCAGGCATGGGTGGGAACCGAGAGTCAAGCGCAAGAGAGGTCAGTACCCAAGAGCTGGTGGCCTTTGAGACTGGACAATTCAAAGGCCACAGCGGACTGTGGGGCACCTTGTCGCAACATGTGGAAGAGACCGGCACAGATGCAGTGGGTGGAGAAGCAAACTGCGGAGAGGAGGCAGGAGCCATGGCCCCACTCAGAAAGCTCCACTGAGGTGCCATGAGCAGTTTGAGAATGTCACACATTCATTTGATTTCTTATTTTTTCTTCCTGGAATGTAGAAGACTTGTACACATTACCAGCTGAGGCAAAGAGCTGACAGAGAAAGAGAAGTCAGAGTCTCAAGAAGAAAGGTGAAAGGGGAGAGGGAGGTCCCCCAGAATGGACGGCTGCCGAGTCAAACCCAGGACCCTCCACCTCGGCAGCTCTTGGGTGACAATCAGCCTCCTTCCTAAGCTTATGGCCCTTATGAGAACCTTAAATATATGAAAATGTGAAAGTGAAAAGAACTATAAAAAAGATGCTCTTTCCGAGTTGATATCTATTGGTGTCTTTAGTGATTTACATTTCTAAGGAGATGGAATAGGTCATCACGGTTAATAAATTGAAACTTGGGTCTAAATCATTTATGCCTTTAAAAATTCAGAAGCAAGGCCAGGCGCGGTGGCTGACACCTGTAATCCTCACTCTCTGGGAGGTCCAGGTGGGAAGATTACTTGAGTTCAGGAGTTTGAGACCAGTCTCTGCTAAAAATAGAAAAAGTAGCCAGTTATGGTGGGCACCTGTAGTCCCAGCTACTAGTTGGCTGAGGCAGGAGGATTGCTTGAGCTCAGGAGTTTGAGGTTGCTGTCAGCTGTGACACCCTGGCACTCTACCCAGAGCAAGAGAGTGAGACTCCATCTTAAAAAAAAAATCCATCATGGAAGAAGCCCAAGTGCCCATCAACCCACAAAGGGATTAATAAATTGTGGTATTCCATGTGTACACCATGGAATATTATGCAGCCTTAAAGAAAGATGGATACTTTACCTCTCTACCTCTTTACATGGATGGAGCTGGAACATATTCTTCTTAGCAAAGTATCTCAAGAATGGAAGAAAAAGTATCCAGTGTACTCAG